>MU158783.1:531155-646225 GCA_015888305.1 Antheraea pernyi | reverse complement strand
TATATATATATAAATAAGTCGCGTCCGGTGAAGCTGTAAAGAGCTTGCTAGGTCAATAGCGTAGTCAGTTCGAAATAAAAAACTGATTAAATCCTTGCGACTGAGTTGGAGCTTCCGGTGAAGGAAAATATCACGATGAAACCATAGTATGGTGAGGAGGTCTCTAAGACCACCTGGTTAGCTACCACCTCAAGTTGACAATCTCTCGCCAAGCACCTGTTGGTCTGTTCCGGTACACGCACTTAATAGCCAATTCCCTTCAAGGTTCAACGTGTTTATCATCTTAGATCACATCGTCATTTAATACCAGCCGAGACAGACTCTTATATCTATAAAGTATATAAAAGCACACGTGTTGTTATTATACTGTGTAACAAATAATTGCATTGTAGCATAACGCAAATTGTGTAAATATTATTTTTACTCATTGTAGGTTTTACAATTTAACAACGATGGCACATTATGACTAGGGACACTGATATGTATGCGAACGTAGGACAAGTGAAACAACACGTTGCTAGTAGCACAGTGAGTATATTTGACAAGCGTTATTACTTAAATAGGAGTGGATGCAACCACCCACATATTATTAAGATAATACACAACATTCCTTCCCCTAGCTTGATATTACAAATATACGTTATTATATTAATAAAAATGTTTATAATCTATCCTAGGTACAGGTCGCAACGATCTTGTAGCAACAGTTTGCCTTTCAGACTGTGGTGGCTGTTATGAGGTTGACTCCTCAATGACCTCTGTTGCCTCATAGAGTGTATCCACTTCCCTCCCCTCTCGAGTCAAAGGCATTTTTATCCACTGGAGGTACTGGGTTCTGTGGTGAGAAAGTTCCTTGTTGACTCACGTCTTCAAGTTCGATAGAGCAATCACCTGGCTCGTTGAAATTACTTGTTGTACCTTGGTACGGTATTAATTGATTGATTGCAACCACCCACATATTATTAAGATAATACACAACAGACACGAAAAAAGTATCGATACTTTGTGGTATCGAGTACATTTCCTTTCGATATCGATACTTTCTATTCAATACTTTTACTCAATGAGTACTTTTTGTCAGGTATCGTATCGAATGAAATGCAGAAGTTACCTATTATAAACTTGACCTTACGACTCATGTTTATGGCCACGCCATCTAGTTCAATCGTACTGAATTTCCAAAAACATAACATTGAGCTCAATATCGATCCCTCCGTTTAGTTCCTATCCTTTCTGTTATTCACTTCAACAATCAATCATTCCATCGTTTGACATTATAGTAATAATATGTTGAATAGTTTAATAAAAAATATTATTTTCTAAAGTAGGAAGTAACACATCAAAAATTCAAAACTGCTATACACCAATACGGCTCGATAAATTTTTATTTGTAAGCGATAGTACTTACGAAGGAGGAATGGAAACTTTAATAAGTGCCTAAAGTATTTTTTTTTTGTTAATAATATTTTTAATTTGTGCCACTACAGTTCCTTTTTTATTTTTTTTTATTTATGTACCAACACCATTTCTTTATTTTTGTGTTATTCTGATGAAGGTAAACTGACGCTACTTATTGACTGACATTGACATGCACATTAGCCTCTACGATAAAGTACTCGATACTTTGAAGTACCGACACTTTTATGAGTACAGTATCGATACGGTGTCCCTAATTATGAATTTGACCTATCATCAATATTTCAATATTCATATTCTATTAATAAAGGTCTGCAAGCGAATTCCAGCTTACAAGTACCTTAACAAAAAATCCTGATGTTAAGTGGGTCAATAAACTTGACCAGTTGACGTAGCAGCGTTGCGATGAACCAAGCCATTTGTAATCCATGTACCAAGAGCGTGAGCTAACTGTATTGTGGCGCCATCTCTTGATTGCATTTGAAATATACTATAGACGACCTTGCACAGCAATGTCTACTATGCGTTGTATTGGATATGACCGTTGTCAAACTGAGAGAACTATTTAAATTCATTTTTTTTATTTTCTATCATTTTTATTATATACTAGCTGTGCCCGCTACTCCGTCCGCGTAAAACCTAATGTAAAAAATCAGTGACTAATAAAATCATCTGAATCTATTATATCCATTTACTTATCTAGTTTTCTGTCTTGCTAAGTCGCGTCGTCATTAAAATTACGATAGAAAGAGACTTGTAAAATTAATAGTGTAATAATCTAGAACATTGGTTGCCAAAATTAAAATTAAAAAGATACACTGTGCTGGCGGGATAGACATAGTATAAGGCGTGAATCATATTTAATTATATATATGCCATAGTGGGAGCATCCAGCAGTCGAAAGTTTGCTAACACCGCCATCTATTATTTTCTATTTTAATCAATATAGGCAATGTGTTGTTAATGCACTTCTATTTAATTAATGTTAATGTGGATTCTTGTAAATTATTGAGTAATTTAGATTGATTAAACTGTTCATAACTTCTAAGCATTCCATATGTTTATTCATATAAGCACTGATAGAAATAACTAAATAAGCCGGTGTCACGCCATACGACGCGAGACACCATCTTAAGAAATAGTGGCGTCGTGCAATAACATTTCTAACTTGATTTGATTCTTGATTTAAAGTAGACCTAAATTAGTGTCACGATAATTAAAATCGGACATGTGAAATTGTAATAGAATTATTCTAGATTTAAGTAACATTTGGAACCTTTTGTTATTTATTAAAACCGGAAATCCATTCTATGTGCAGTCGAGATAGAATAGTAAAGTTGCTATTTAGAATGAATAACAATGTAATTAAAACATATTGGCATTGTACTATGTTAGTTAGTATTACTTTGTAATTACTAGAATAATTGTCGATCTAAAAAGAGTTTTATAGCAAATAAGGAAAATGTAAGTACTTCGGTTGTTACAACGGTGAATTACTTTGAAATAATTAATGACATCGTAATTATTCAATGTATGGTGTTAAAATAGTTATTTATTTATAATTAGAATTATTAGCGAACATCAAGTGTAACTATGTACAACATCATAGATTAAGTACTTCGTTAAACTACGACTTCCTTCACTTGGATTGTCGGTAGGTGAAGGTAGGCGATTCCTTTATAAGTGCTTGCAAGAGTTTGTACAAGATTCATTTATTCATTACTGTTTGTGAGATCGTGAGATCTATCGTTATTGTCGCTAAGTGATAATTATTGTCTCCGAGGGTTTGTCTCTGAGATTATTGTAAAAGTATTAAAAGACAAAGAATCGAAGAAGTCGTCGTTTCATTTCAAAGTGTCGGTCGTGTTGTGAAAATACATACAAATGGAGGATAATGCCATCCGTGTGCTCTATATATATATATATAATAAGAATGTAAATCTAACGTCTGTACTGTTTCCATTTTCGTGAAAAAAATTGTTGCAGGTGCCTAACAATAAATAATAAAATACATTTCAATCATTTTTACAAATGTCTACCTATCTGTTTGTTTGTATGAACACGCATCGCTGGTAAGTACTGCGTTCTACTTCATAAAGCATATCCTCGAGTAACCTTTAGTCTTGTGTCATAAAAATCGGTTCGGTCTATCAAAAGTTATTGTAATTTTAATGACGACGCGAATTAAGTACGAGAGAATATAATCAGAAGGTTTTTTTAGTCACTGTATTTTTTACATTAGTTGCGGGCACAGCTAGTTAGTAAAGGCGTAAAATAAATAAATTGGAACATGTTAGGGTTATGTCAACTATAATTAAGTGGGTTAAGGGTAGAAAATTTACTGTCGAATTGAAAATATATTTAAACAACGTCTGGATTGTGAAGCATATTTAAGGCGTAGACGAGAAAGCGTCCATTTACAAGGGCGTCACCTTCAGCGTTATCTCGAATGGTCGGCTTTGCTGTAATGGGGAAAATCTCAACCGGCATTTAAATCTAGGTTAGCGGGAATTCGAGGAACGTTGGGAATTGGAGGAATGGAGAAAAAAATTGATCGTTTTTGCGAAATCTCGTTCGAATCGACAGTGAAAAGGCCGATTTCGTCCGTGTACTAAAAGTTTCAAATACATCAACGAGACGTTGGAACAATGTGAATTAATTTTAAATTCGAAATGTAATTGCTATGACGATTTTTCTTTTTGATTTATCTTAGATTATTCAGCATGAATGGGTCGGCATCTCCGGGTTAGTACGACCCTCCCACAAGAAAACCGACGTGAAGTAACAGTGCTTCCATTGTTGCGTTGCGCATGAGAGCGCAGCAGGCCCCTCTCCCTTCCAGCCTCTCTCCCCGTCACCATCCCTCCTCCTCCCTTAAACACAGGCTGGCAACGCACTCACGACTCCCCTGGTCTTACTAGTGTCTATGGACGGTGGTGATCACTTAAAATCAGGTGACCCACCAGGTCGTTTGCCTCATATAATATAAAAAAGTACCGATGTGAAGTGTATAGATTTGATGATAGTTGATGATGGTTTGATAGTTTAAACCATTAAAATACCTTAAATTATATTTCCTGAATTTTGTTTTCCATAGATCTCCATAAAGTCTAATGTACATAAAGTGTCTGATGTAAAGATACCCTTGAAAAGCCACCTTTTGCTATCTATTTATTCCTAATATTATACGTACAAAGGTTAGTGGAAATCATACTTACGGGTGTCACGGTAAATTAATTTCATAAGGCCGCATAATTTAGATAAACAAACAAAGAAAAAATGGTTTTAAAAAGTATTTTTAACATGAATCACCCCGAATTTCTTACATTCGTTTCTATTTCTTGTAACTTTCTTTCTATTGGTAGGTGGTAGAGCCACGCTGAAGCTATTACTGATTTCAGCATGAATGGGTCGGCTCGCCCGGGGTAGTACCACCCGACCCACAGAAAACTGACGTGAAGTAACAGTGCTTGCATTGTTGCGTTTCGTTCGGTCAGTGAGAGCGCCGGAGACTCATCTCCCCTCCCCTTCCACTTTCCTCTTCCCTTCCTCTCCTTTTTTCCCCAACACAGGCTGGCAACGCATTTGCGACTCCCCTGGTGTTGCAAGTGTATATGGACGGTGGTGATCACTTAACATCAGGTGACCCAACTGTTCGTTTGCCTCCTATGATATAAAAAAAAAACTAATATTATTTTATTTTTCTCTATTCCCCTTAAGCCTATACTAATATTTGTAGTTCGTTACTTAATAGATTCAACTTATTCCTTTAACCTTATAATTAGTATTGTTTATTGGAGGAAAAGTATCTTATATACCTTTTTGTATCCCTAACAACGTGCATGAGAAATTTTATAGCTATCAGTTCAGCAGCAAAGACATGAAAACAAACAAACTCACATTTGCATTTATAATATTAGTAAGGATTAAAACGTAGTAAGGTTTGTGTAGAATGTATAAATTATTTCATCAACAAAAAACTACGTACATAATTTCTCAGTATCATAGACATTATAGAATGTTTATTTTCATAAAGATATGTGTTATATAGATCCCATAAAAATTAGTTATCTTTAAAAGCAAAATTTAATTAAGTTGTCAAGGCTTTATGGAATGCATAATGAAAATAGAATACACGAAACAGTACAGTGAGAATTCTGCGAACGTCAGCACAAAGCTGACGCAGCTACTGAAAATAAAGCAAACGATGCAGCGCAAACCATATCGACGCACTCACCCTGATGATCTGATGCTGAGGTTATCAGATGTACAAAAAATTTAAAACAAAATGGATATGGTTTATTAATAATTTTCCGCGTGGTTAATAAGAGATTAAATAATTTAAACAATTTCAGAACCAAGAATGACATAAAATCATACCAGAATAGTATCTGGAGGTGAATCCATCCCAAGAAGCCGGATTATCTGGTTTCTTCAACTCTCATTAATTTGAGGGATTAAAAGGAGAGACGTGGACTGTACAGTTAGGTATCGCTAGGGCAAGACTAGGTGAATACGCTCAACTGCTATTTAGCGCTGCTGCGATGAAGAATGAAATAAGAGGAAGATCTTATTTCACTCGCGAATAACTCGATGCGGCTTTAATAGATTGCGCACACGTTAGCTCCAGTAAGTATCGAATGTGAACACTAAAGCGACTGTAAAGTATAATAACGAGGGCACGGTAACTGCGTCCGTATTCGACGGCGAAGTAACCCTCACTTAGCAGTGTTACGTTCGTGCGTATGTTGGGACGGATATTAAGCACAAGAGGAATAAGAGTTGCCCTCGCGGATTCTATCAACAATAATACCATAAAATAACTACCAGTATCCTAGAAACGGCTTAGGAGAATATTGGATATCTTAGTAGATTTAAAAGGCACGTTATATAAATATAACAGAGATAGATAGATCGTATTGAAAAATGTTTGATCAAGTTCCGCTTTCCAAGGACAAAACAGAAATATCACTGTATAAGTTAAATTTTGCATGGGTTTCCATTTAACTTCTCTAAGATGGTAACACCATAACATAGAACGCGAGTGTTTCTCATAGTTAATTATTTAGGCGTAAGAAAATTCCCTACCTATGTTATGGTTACATCACGATATTTTCCTTCACGAAAGGTTCTAGCCATTGCAGGAATTCGAATCTACATCAATTGACGCTGTGTTCCTACATGTTTTCACTGAGCCATCATGGCTTCGAAAGAAGAAGATGAAATATATTCGATACCATATCCATTTTTTCTAAATCGTATGGAAATACTCCAGGCAAGTTACAAGTACGTCTACATTGTAAATGTAGCTCGGAGCATATTCTGCTGAAGGCTGAGCTTTCACTGACAGTGTAGTGCGTCTATAAAGGAACACCATATTTAATGAAGAATGAACAAGTCACATAATGACTCTATGCTATCATATTACAAAGAAAGTAACCTCACCACTCACAGCTAACAAGCTCTATAAACTCTCTGTTTGTACTAAAATTATTTGATTTTTTTTGCCATTTTATAAGTTTTATTTAGCGTTTGACCACGATCTCATTTGATTATAAATGATAATGTGGTCTGACATGGTAAACACGCTAAACCTGGAGGGGAATGACTTTCAAGTGAAGCTGCCGAAGTACACCAATGCGCGCTTGGCGACATACTTTCAACATTATGATAGCTAGGCAGGCGTTCTTAGAAAACACACGACCATAATACTATTTATAGTTTCATCACGATCTATTCCATTACCAAAACCTTCGACTCAGTTGCAAGGATTAAACCTGACGTCGATCGATGCGGTGTCCAAACAACTACCAACTGAGCCAACATAGCTTTTATAGTAATCTCTTTACATTATTTATTTTGTTTGTATAACCGCGATAATCCTTGGAATTACCAATCATATAAAACAAAAATATTTTTGCATCTTATAGCCTATTTAACGAGGAAGCTTATAATTATCTTATACCACGCTACAATCCTTAAATGCACAGTAATTACTATATAAAATGAAGGTCTAAAATTGCGCTAAGGCAGAACGAAGTAATAGCCTGACTAGAAAACCGATGACCAAAGTGTAGATGCCTATACCAGCGTGGCAGCATGACCCAGTCACATAGTCGGATCATTCGCCTTTTAAACATAATTTATTTAAGCCTACCTTTGATGACAATAATATTAATCGAACGCAAGTGAAACCATGAAATACAGCTAGTAATTTGTATATTTTAATGGATATACAGTTAATAAATAATAATTAAAAGAACAAACGGCTCTCTTAAAGGGAATCCGATTATAGCAGTAATATCGTACTAAGTTCAAAAGCCACCCCGTTCCGCCCGAGGAGTGTACATAATCTGATCTCATCAATTCCTACGTTAATTGAATCCGCAGACCCAGCGCGTAAATACGGAATATCTGCTTTAATGGCTAAAATTGTTTGTTTTATGTTAACAAGATTACCTTTTATCGTTTAATATGTTCTTCAGGATTCGGTTAATATAGCACAGTATAAGATCCCTTATAAAATACTTTTAGTCTTTAATTTAACAATTATAATACAAGGGAATATTTTACGTAGCATAGTAATTAAAATGAATACAGATTTGGGATAAAAGACCAGTTCTATAGATAGAGAGAGTGGAAAGGTTGGTGGAACCGTCTAAATAGGTCCCATCAGGTAAGTATGGTGAAAATAACAAAAGGGTAGAAAAGACGTGAAAAAAACGTGAAATTTGAACGGTCCTAGGAATATAGAGAGTGGAAAGTCTCGTGGGACCGTGTAAACAGGTCCCACCAGATAGATACGTTGAAAATAGAATATAGAATAGAAAAGGCGTGGAAAAGAAAAGAGAGTGGGGAGCAAAACGCCAAAACTAAGCGTGGATTAACTTACAACTCAGCCCGTAAAGAGAGAATGTATTTTTACTTAACGGTTGTCCGTTTTAAAGGCATCCGTTCAACAATAGCTAGTTAATTAGTTAAGAATACAAACATTATTATTCATTATCCTGAATTATCCTGACATATAAAAGGGAAACACAACGATTCTTTGACACTTTGCAAGCAAACAAAAACCATTTACTCAACTCTTTTGAGTTAGGTTAAACTTCTTTCTACAATCTGGTTTTAGTGGCGAGAGTTTCACAATATATTTTGATAATGAGCTATGAATTATATGCAAATAAAGTAGCGCTAGTTAAGAAGTTTAGGGACGTTGTATCCAATATTTCGGAAACGTGTTAAGGAAGTTCTTCAAAATGTTATGTACATTTACGAATTTAATTTTTTTGTGCCATTATCTGTTGAAGGAAAAACATTATGTGAAAACCTCGAAAACTTTGAGAAATGTTCTGGTAATACTAAAATATAGTAAAATAAATCTTCTATACATATAATAAGAATTTAAATCGAACTATTTAGATTTTTGTAAAAAAAAAATGTTGCACGAGTCTTGGAATAAGTAATAAAATACATTTCAATCATTTTTAGAAATGTCTGTCTATCTGGCTGTCTGTTTGTTTGAACACGCATTACTGCTAAAGTACTGCGTTTACGATTAAACGTCACCACGAGAAAACCATATCCTCGAGTAACATTTAGTCTTGGTTTCATTAAAATCGGTTCACTCTATCAATAATTATTGTAATTGTAACGACAACGCGACTTAAGTACGAGAGAAAAGTAAATAATTAAACGAACTTAATATACTCAGATGATGATTTTATTAGTTACTATTTTTTACATTAGGTTCCACCCGGACGAAGCCAAGGGCACAGGTAGTGCAGAAATATAACCTCTCTGAAATCAGTAACGCATTACGCCTTTCAATATGGCGACACCTCCAATAGCTGGTCCTTCGAGCCGGATAATTATTAAATCTCTTAAAAACCGTTGTAATTACTAAACACCCTGAGATAAAAGACGTCCGTTACGAGTAACCGTTGTAAAATTTGTACCTCTATAACCATTACGTTTGTCTATATTAAATTATACAATCTTCCATATTTGCCCTTCTGTATGATCGTATAATTCTTGCTAGGTAACGTATAATTCAATAGTATATAACGTGTGTAATTCTATCATGTTCTCTCTACGAATGTTTCCATGCACACACGTTATATATTCCATACGACATAATTATAATCTCTTCTATCATGTAATTCCTTACTTAATGCGAATGTAATCTATAAGTCACCCTATACTAACACACAATTCTATATTATCCATAATTTAGTAATTCCATGCATGCATAAGTCCCTATTTCTCATGATTCTACCTATAATTCACATATTCTATAAATCAGTACATACATCATTCTATATTCAATAATTCTACACATGCTTCTACATATCCATAATTCAATTACTATAAATAGCACATCTATAATTCCATATTCAAGAACTCAATACACACGTAACATACCTACAATTCTATATCTCTATTCTATTATGATCGCGTGAATTATCTAAAAATCTATATTAAATATCTATGTTCACTATAAAATATCAATAAATCTATGTATAAAACTATGTGTAAGCTACTTATCGTGTGCGTCGCCAACACAGGTATTACTATTATAAACATTAAAGACTATGAAGTGCCAGTTGATTTAATATATTTTATTTAAATAAAACACCTAAACGAGCTCGCGAGGCTAATGTGTTTGGATAGCAGCCAGTGTGGTGTAACCTTAAATGGAAGGCTGGATGAAGACTGATCGCTTTTAAACTCAAATATCTATCTTAGAACCTACTGTGAGTTCATTACTTACCGCCTCGAGAGACAAATGGGCAAAAGAGTTAACTAGTTGGCAAATTGTTGAGAAATTAACAGATTCTTTTATGCGTTGTTAGGATTTGTAAAGAAAGTTTTTAAAGTAAATCTTTTTATGGTATGGTAGGGAAAAGATTTTGTTACGCGTTACGCATTAAACGTAAGGTAGGTATGTATTTGTATGTGTAAGTATCTGTATGGGTCTAGTAACATACCAAACGGAGTTAATACACAATATTTATACCACGTGACTAGGAAAGTATATACTTTATGAGCAATCTCATATATCTTTATACCTATATATAATTATTCTATCTATGTCTATGTAACTGAACTCTTCATGAATGGCTGGAAATATTTTTAGATTATTATTAGATTCACAATTGGACCCGGTACGTGGCACTGTGGTTGACCTTTAGGATTTTTTTTATTATCAAATTAGGACAACGTCCGCCGCGCCCGCTAATATAAATTAATACATTTAAGCGAAACAAGTTTCACTTCCTCCGCGTGTACACATGTAATGTTTTTTTTAAATATTCTTGGTAGGTTTTAAAGTTTGATCACAAATTTAGCTAATATTAAACTACGTGGCTTAACCTATTACGCTAAATCTAGAAGAAAAACTAGGTCTGAAGCGCTGGGAACCACTTATAGATATTGGCGATAGATTTCCGACTTCAGGAATACTGACTACGCAGGCGAGCATTAAAGGAAGCCCTACCTACCATCATGCCATGGTTTTATCACATTGTTTTCCTTTACAGTATGTCTTCATGTTAACACTGAGCCGTTATATTTAATACGTTATATAAAATACCTAATGTTAAGTACTCAGTATATCATCATATATATTAATACGTGAAGCGAAAATTTTGTACCCCTTTTGAAGCGGATTGCGCGAACGAATTAACGTGAAATTTGGCATAGTTAAAGATTATATGGAGGAGAAGTTTATATATATATAAACTTGATCTTAATGTGTTAAAATGCTGTGTTTGTTCTTTTACTCGCAAACCTGATCCAATTAAACAAAATTACATACTTAAGAATACTATACTATCACGAGTTAATACAGTAAGAGATTTAGGAGTCATTTTCGATTCAAAGCTCATATTTGACTCACACATTGATAATATAGTAAATAAAGCTTCCAAAGCCCTAGGTTTCGTCTTAAGATTATCGTCGGAATTTAAATGCATTAAGACTCTGAAGATATTGTATTGCGCCTTTGTTCGTAGTCACTTAGAATATGCTTCTTAAGTTTGGAACCCTAACTATAATATATACATCTCACGTATTGAACGGATTCATAAACGCTTCCTTCGATATTTGCAATTTAGAACTTCTTATTACTTTACCGATTATATAGAACGATGTAAACATTTCCACTTTTTGCCACTCTACGAGCGACGTAAAATAGCCGATTTAATTTATTTACGTAATATAGCCAATGGAATTATAGACTGTCCAGAATTATTATCTAGAGTTCAGTTATGTGTCCCTACAAGTACATTAAGAAAACCGAAGCTATTACATTTGCCACTTGTCAGGACGACATATCGCCAAAATGCCTTTCTGATCCGAGCATGTAAATATTTTAATTCATTAGACAATAACGTAGATTTATTCTCAGATAGTGTATCATGCCTTAGACAATGTTTCTCTAGAGATTTTTTTACATAAAATCAACTTTGTGTATGTAATCATGTTATTATTTGTACATCTATATTGGTAGCTGTCTTTTCTTTCTTTATTTATAGTTTTTATAAGTGAACATTTGTAATTAGCCTTTGTATGTTATCTATTTGTTATTTCATTAGTGTTAGCTGTAAGTTTTCCTAAATAAATAAAATAAAATAAAATAAAATATCTATTTTTTTATATATGAAATGCTTTAAACACTCATTAAATTAATTAAAATATTAATTACACATAATACTGCGTGAATAATACACAACATATACACGTAAATGAAAAAGACGTGTCGCCATCCGTCATTTTACACTTACGTTCCAATTATCTTTTTTACGGAATTTATTTAAACGGACTTCATACATTCAGATACTTTGATTAATAACTGGTTTTAAAATAATGTTATAATAGACATAAATATGTACATTTGTGATTAGGTATATATTTATTAGTCAAATTACCTATCTAATAATTTAGCTTGTAAATTGCATATATGTAAGGTCAGCTAAGGTGCTTCTTGTAAATCACGCTGTGTACTTTTTTCTGGCTACCAAGATACAGGCTTTGCGTAGTTTGGAAGTAATTGTAAAAGTATATGAAAAATGTAAACGTTAATAACTTTTTTTTGAAGTGAAAATTCTTTAGAATCGTGATTTCAAACCGGATGCAACGGAAAAAATGACAGGTAAGAGAAACAAATACAAAAATGTGTAGGATGAAGCCGGCAAAGAATGAGACAGTTTTTTTTCTTCTCGAACTGACTACGCTATTGGCCTTTTTGGAGGCCTCTAAAGCTTCACCGGACTACTAAGGCGAGCGCTTAAGGCACTCAGCCGATTTCATTTGGGCAACTAGCTCAAGGGTGCACGGCACACCTCGGCTTGGCTGTTGCCTGTTACATGCAATTCGCGATCTATCTTAGGTAATCTAAGTTAAGCTAAACTATTCATACAGATATGAGATATTGAAACATGCATGTGTACCAGGCATGCGTGTCTCAATAACTCTTATGTGTATTTTGTGTCGGAAATTTTTCTGAACTATTTCAGTTCGATACGGGTAAAAAAAAGGAAAACCCATCCACTTTTTATGTTTAAGCGTGTGAGCGTGCACGTGTGTGGAAGTGATGTGTGTAATGTTGTTGCAGTGATGTACTGGTGTGTCACTGTATCGCGCGACCAGCGTACTCAAGGGCTCCACGCCGAGGTATCGGCAATATACATACTATTTTATATTATCGGTCTCTCCTCTTTGTGCCATGCTTCGTAGCATTCCCACTCCCATCTTCTAAGCATAGTCGCCTGTAATTATTGAGCCAGAGCGAGAGAGCATATGTCGGTGTGTTTGTATATTGCACACTGTTTAATACATGCTGGTATTTGAACATTTAACGTGTTAGTATATGTGAAAAGTACGTGAGCTAATACTACTGTACACTGTAACATATGTTATATACAATATAAAATATATTTTAAAATTAATCAAAATACTTTCATTTTTAAACAAATAAACTTTGTATGTACCTGCCCTTGTTATATATATTCATCTCAGTCTTTTATCGATTTACTGAAGTTTCACTTCTATCGTGTGTGAATCGCATACACACCTTTTTTTTAATCGTTGATCCAAACCTCATGCATTTAAATGCACTGTATGAAGCTAAACTACAAGAAATTTGCATACATATATTACAGCACACACATTAGGATATACATTGTTTTCCAATAACCGCGGAGATTGATCGAATGCGGTGACGTCACAGGATCCCGGATAACATCCGAGCAGCTATAATTGTTTGTGGCCATCGAGGTCTTAGCTTTTGGCATCGAAATACAAAGCCGTTGTTAGCTAGTAATTAGTTTTCGGCTAGATTTACCGTCGTCGTACTATTTCCTCAACTAAAATAAATATTTACAAATGTATTAAAATACATAACTATAGTTTGGAAAACGTAAATATTAAATTTTCTGTTCACTGTTCGATTTTCTTTAATGAAAGATCAACAGTATTTTTCAAGTAAGAATTGTTTTTTTCTGTTATAATTCTCTTGGTATGCTAGATAAAGTTCAATTTAAATTTAGTAATATAGTGAATTATTATAAAAAAATATTTATTAGCCCTTTCGAATTTCGAATTATATTCGAATCACAAACTAAATACAGTTATTTTTCTGAATAATATTTGTGAATAAAACAATCGCCAATTTTACAAATATACTAAATATAACCATTAATAAAACAAGTATTAAGTAAAAACTTACTAAAGCGAATTCCATAGTATAAAATAATTTAATTAATACATTTATATTATGTATTTATGTATGTTATAACCAGTGTAGTATTTCAAATGTACAGTACCTCGGTGAAACTGTTAAGACCTTGCCAGGTCAATAGCATAGTCAGTTCAAGAAAAAAAAATGTACTAGTGGCCGCCTAGTGGTCGAAATTCGACCGTAATTCATTTTTACATTAAATAAGACCAAAGAGAATTATTATTATTTTAGCGGTTTCACAAATTTACTAAAGTTAAATTATTTATCAATTAATTATATATAGTATGAATTTACATATTATATTATTAAAAATTAACCTACAATTTGATCAGTTAATTTCAAAGGGCATGTAAGGTATGAAACATAAGTCATGTTAAAAATATTAAATGAAGGATGAAAAAAGGTAATTGGAACGTAGGAGTAAAATAAAGGATGGAGAAACGTCTTTCTCATTTACATTTTTTTATGTCATAGGAGGCAAAAGAACAGCAACACCAAGGTAGTCGCAAGTGCATTGTCAGCCTGTGTTAGGGGGGAGAGGAAGGGAAGGGTCAGGGAGGGGAGGTGGGTCTCCGGCGCTCTCACTGACCGAACGAAACGCAACAATGCAATCACTGTTACTTCACTTCGGTTTTCTGTGAGATGGTGGTACTACCCCGGACGAGGCGACCAATTCATGCTGAAACCAGTAATAACTTCAGCGTGGCTCTACCACCTCCGAAATAACTTCAGCTTGACTCTACCACCTACGAACATTTGTGTATAATCGTATATGTTGTGCGTCATTCAAGCAGTAGTCTGTGTAATGTATATATTAATTAATTTAATGTGTTTTAATGACTTTTATATAAAAAAATAGCTTTATGCACTTCTCCTCCATATAAACTTTAACTATGCCAAATTTCACGTATATCCGTTCGCACAATTCACTTAAAAAGAGGTACAAAGTTTTCGCGTCACGTATTAATATATTGTTCATATGTATAAATTACTATTATTTATTTAGATACTAGCGGACCCGGCAGACGTTGTCCCGCCCTGATTATAAAAATATCCCTGACAAATTATATACCAAAACATTCCTCATGAATCACTTTATTCAATGGTGAAAACTGCATGAAGTAGGTACCGTTCAGTAGTTTTTGAGTCTATCGCAAACAGACAGACAGACGCGGTAGGGGGACTTTTATGTTATGTAATGATAAACATTTATAAATATGCATGAACTTTAATGTAAACGTATTCATATATAAGTTTCTAATTTGTATGTAATTATTGAAATAGTGCACTCCTTCTCAGAGAGCAAGCGCTATTGAAGACGACTGGAGCCGAGTATACACGATCCAGTACATCACTGACCGGAGCGCGCCGGTTCATTACTCTTCACTGTTCAAAGTTATTAATAGAAGTTTTAACAAATTTCCGTCCAAATAGACTATCAAGGACGAGAGTTTAAACATTGTTAAAAATACAACTTCGCGAATCTAAAACAAAAATGAATATTAAATATTCAAATCGCTATCATATCCCCTTAATCCCAAATGAATATTCACGTTGTTCGTAATGATGGATATTAATAATGCAGTATTGCATTTTAATAAGTAAATATTAGTGTTCTGAAACTCCATTACGGTCTCGCACACAGCGTTCCGTTTACCAAAGTTATGCTTGTATACTGTCTCCTCGGGCAAACTGCTCCACAAATACGAGTAACTTTAAGTTTTGCAAACTTGTATTGTGCAAGTCTTGTGTATTTAAATATCATGTTACTTCTGTATATTATTTTAGATTTAGTTTTTTTGTTGTAGTAAATAACTGCTGCAATTGTCGAGTAGTACTATTAGATATATAGATAGAATAGTGTAGCTGTATGTGGTAGAACCACACTGAAGCTATTACTGGTTTCAGCATGAATGGGTCGGCTCGTCCGCGGTAGTACCTCCGTCTCATAGAAAACCGTCGTGAAGTAACAGTGCTTGCATTGTTGCGTTTCGTTTGGTCTGTGAGAGCGCCGAAGGCCCGCCTCCCCTTTTTCCCTACTCTTCCTACTCCTCCCCTCCGCCCCAATCCCAAACACAGGCTGGCAACGCATTAGCAACTCCTCTCGTGTTGCTAGTGTCTATGGATGGTGGTGATCCCTTAACATGGGCCTCTGGATCTCTCACTGACCCGTCGAGAAGCAACAATGCAAGCACTGTTACTTCACGTCGGTTTTCTATGGGAGGGTGGTATACACCCGGGCGAGCTATTCATGTTGAAACTAGTAAAGTAATAGCTTTAGCCTGGCTCTACCACCCATAAACTTGAAGTATAATTAAAATATTACAATGAATTATTGATATAATACCATGGTGGCTTATGATATTCGTTCCTTCAGGTTATCGGTAAAGATATATTGCAGTTCTCCGTCGTAGAAACGGTTAAGCTATAATTGAATCGTCATAAATCGTGAATCCTCATATATTTAACCGCTTTTGAAATGTATTTTACTATCATTTCATATCTCGGGGATTGTATGCTGTTTTAAGATTTATTTATTTATGCTGACGGCAAATACAACAGGGGATAATAACATAATAAAGTTTAAGTCAAAATAATTATTAAACCTGATAACATATCACACTGATAAAATATCCACGTGTAAATAAGGACAGAGAACAATAATTTCTATACAAGTGAGTTTTCAGCGTACCTATTATAATGGCACGCTGTGATGGCCGTTTTGACGTTTGTCTGTTAATGAAGTTTCATACAAATTGATAACTAGGTTTTAAGAAGCAAATTGCTGTTCTTTATTGTCAATAGTGATATGCAGTTAGTCTTAATTTAGTACAATTACTTCCAAATTATATATATCGAAGTACTGCATACCTAACTGATCCCGCAAACAAATCTTTTCTTGATTTCACTAACAAAAAACAGCGCTATTTGGCAGAATCCTTAAGGGGTTATAATTTAAACTCATTTACAGCACAATTCGGAATTTATATTTTTCAAAATTTGAAATTATATATTTATATCCAAGATATGATTATATATATAGGTTCGCTGGTAAGTATAACTACCACTTCCAGCAAACTGGTGTCATTGATTAATACAAGCAAAGCATTTAATCAATTATTTTTCCAAAATAAATCGATATTTCACGTCACTATTGTAATTTATCAAAACGACCATCACAGTGTGCCGCTATTATAAGGCGTATTCATAGAGATAAGAAAGGTGACACGATGACCCAGTTGTGACGTCACAATTAGGCGATAACCAATTAAGCTTATTTTAGTATGGCGTACTATGACAATACTTACTGTGTTGTATAAATTTATGATTTTGGTAGACGGTCCACGCTGAAGCTATTACTGGTTTCACCATGAATGGGTCAGCTCGCCCGGGGTACTACCACCCTCTCATAGAAAACTGACGTGAAGTAATAGTGCTTCCATTGTTGCGTTTCGTTCGATCAGTGAAAACGTCGGAGGGCCACCTCCCCTCCCCCTCTCCTTCTCCTCTCCTCTCGTTCCTCCCCCTAAACGCAGGCTGGCAACACACTTACAACTCCCCTGGTGTTGCTAGTGTCTATGGACGGCGGTGATCACTTAACATCAGGTGACACGTCTGATCGTTTGCCTCCAATGACATTAAAATTTTTTTTACCCTTAATTCACGAACCTCAATGTGCTTAGAGTAATATATGTAATTCTACCACAGTCCCTGTTTTTTATTGTCACGTTAATATTATTCGAGCCATAAAACTGGTAGATTATATACATTTAATCGAACAAATTTAAAGAATACAGAATAAACAGCAAACAAATTTAAAAACCTTTTCGTATTCCATTGTTTACTTTGCACTGAAGAAATTGATTTGAAAGAAGATAAAAAATAATGGACTTTTATTGAGAATCACAATGATTTTTCACTGAACGCATTCATTTAATTAGGAGCAGCTAGCTCTCTCAATGCTCAAAGAACTAAGCTTGCATTCAGTAAAAATAGTTCAATTAGAAATATGACCAATTCCATCCGCATTGTTATTCGGATTGTCAACCTTTTATTGATTAATTAGAACCATCCATTTACTAGTTATTGAAATATGGAAGTAACGAGCAAAATTAGGTTAATCCGGGACTTTGAGCAGTACATTGTACAAGACACCTGAATGAAGAGTTTTAGATGTGTAAGTCAGAATTTATTCTTGCAAATATTAGTGCTAAATGCAAGACTATTGTATACTCTTATTCGATATAAATGTTTCTATTTTTAAGGTCACAAGTTAAGTATAAGTAATCTTTATAAAAGTAAAAATATGGTAACCAATGTAGACGTTAAGAAAGGTTATTATTTTATTTTACAATCTAGTAGAGAATATAATTAATTTTAAACCGTTCCGTCGTGAGAAATAGTTGTTTACCACATTATGTAGAACTATTAGTGAGTTGTCGTGTTGGACCCTTAATGCAGGATTCCGAGGAAATCCCGCGGGTTCCGGGTAAATAATTAGACTGACGTTAAACCCGCAACCCGGCCGGTAATTAAGTTCATAAATTGCAATACGTTGTACAATCACGACGAGAAACAAATTTGTATGTAAAAAGGGGTATTACATAGATATTTAGATATAGCTAAAAACATTCCCATATTAATGTGATCTTGAATAATCTAAATTTGGTATTTAATGATCTACGCTTTATGAGTAATTTAGGTCTGATCATCAGGAGTGGAACCCTTAAGCACGCCGCTTGCGTGATGCTCTGACACTACATTCACTGTCTAACAAAACACACAATACTGCATTCCACACATAGTAGGTACGTAGGTTCTTTAAGGAACCTTTTTTGCTATTTAACCTTAGTCACAATTGCCATATGGTAATACTTGGAACCACATGTACGCATTTGCGAAATGCATAAGAAGGAACGCATATGCGTTCCTTCAAACTTTTTTTTATTATAGCACGGTAAAATGACTGCACTATGCCTGATGGTAAGCACAATATAATCCAAAAACAATGGTGACCACCGAGAGACACACTATCCATCGCCGATCGCAGCTGTCATGCCAGCCTGCGAAACGCTGGATATGCACATACCATATCGGTATATATATAAGGTTAATTTAACTCGCATACTAGCTTCTTCGCGGATTTTTGCTTACAACGCGTCATTGCCTTGGGTCATTGGGCCATGACTTAGGTCATCCCAAGCTTGGGTTCATCCACTTTGTCACCCTTACATTAACTGTCATATAATAAGCGCATATAGAAGTTGTAAACGCCGCTCAGGCCAACAACGTGTAATCAATTTGGATAAAAGTAATTAGGGGCCGATTGAATGTACCTTAAGAGTCAACTTCGGTGTAATTCTATAGGTTGATTAAAATGAACTACAAATATTTATGAGAATGACTGACCATGAAAATTAATAATATACGATATCGTCTAACAATATCCCAAACTTAAAGCGACTAAAATTATCCGGGTGATTGCCCTGTGACCAGTCTACGCTGGTATAAGTCGCTTAGTTTATTGTACCTGCTATATAGACAGACGGACGGAGAGAGCATTCTAAAGAATATTTAATTTATGGTTGTTTTTTTATCCCACAACAAAACCTACTAAAGACGCACTGCAATTATAAAATCTCCTTTTAAATTGATATCTAACCCATTGAGTGACAAATTATCAATATCTGGCTCATTCAGATTTATACAATTAGACATATTATACTCTAAGCTTTCTATTCTACTGTAATTCTATATTCTGGGGTAACTGGATTATTTCTTTGGATATTTTTTACCAGAATCTTACTTGATGTTAAACGACGATGTGATACATCTACACAAGTCTAGAGGGACTGGCTCTCAAGTGTTGGTGTCGGAACACACCTATACTTGTTTGGCTACAAATTTTCAATTTAAAGATATTAGCTAGCCAGGTGGACTTACAAAAAGCCCTACCCACATATTATGATCTTATCACGATATTTTCCTTCACCGAAAGCTTAGGCTCATCCGCAAATACTATTACTACTAAGCTATCATCGTTCCAAATTTATTGGTGTTATTAAAGTTACTTGTTTAGACATAAAACACGATTTGTTTTAAAAAAGGAATTAATTTGCTGTTTCCGAGGTGGTAGGATGTCTAAACCCGATCGGGCCGCTACCATGTCGCTGCGTGCGATGAATCTGTTACGGTGTCTCTCTTATATTTTGGTGCCTTTTGGGATCTACTCGTGTATATCCTGTTATCGATGGATTGTTAACCTACTAGTAATTGCCGTTGCTTTTGGATTAAACTGAGCTTATAGATAAAGTGTAGTCATTTCGTCTTGTTAGGATAAATGAAATATTTTTCAGAACTATTTGTTTTTTTTTCAAGTTTCTCTAAAACAACGGAAGCGTTTTTAAATAGTTGATAAAGTTAATCTCGAAGGTAACAAAGTAACAAAGACAGGACACAGGTCACGAACAAATAATTCAAACTATGAATGCAATTAATTTGAAAAAAAAAACATGAAAAACGAACACCGTGTCTATTGACTCTTATATTGTAAAGCTTTGTTTGCATGAAGCAAACATTGATTCAATTAGGAACGGAGGTAAAAGCTATCAATTGTTTTCATGAGGAAGCAATCACGCTGAAAAAGATTAAATTACATTTATATTCTACCTTTTAAATTACTTTTTATAATTATCGATCGACTGAGTAGTCAAACATTTGCATTTATAATAGTAATTAAGATGATTATATAACTCAAAATAAATATAGTAATTTTATACGTAACAAAACTAAAACAAGAATATACCTTTCTTACGAATTCATGAAGATAAAAAGCTAAACATGGATATAATATAACAATAAAACACTATAATCTTATTAAATGTAAAAATTGCTAGATTCGTTAAGTTTCATAAAAACTTTATAACCTTTTTTGGTGGCGTTTTATCTCAAACGTAGTACGTTAGCAATGATGCGTTCGTAAACAAACAGACAGACATTTATAAAAATTGAAAATGGAAACAATTGTCCACAAACCGGGCTTTTAGATGTACAAGCTTCCACAGAATTTGATATACGCTAGTCACCAATACAGGATATCTCAAACCAAGTCACTATCACGAGATTTTCAATACGTGTATTCCAGTTATATATCAGTGCTCAACCATTCCGTTCTAATAAATTCGATAAAAAATGAAAATAAAGTAAGGATTCAATTGCTGCCATTTATTAACGTCTAAAAAGTTGTACGTTTTATGTAGCAATTCATTACAATATGGCTTTTTCAAACCACTAATAAAGGGCTAATAAAATGGCTCAGTGCTAAATCCTTCAACACATGCTTAAAGGAACACAAGTAATTTGTGAACCCGTGAAAATGAGACTTTAATTTTTTTTAATAACGTTCATCGTGACTTTAATGGGTCTGTAGTTTTATATATACACATCACCTTTTTTACAAATTTTCTGTTAGGCATCAATGCTAACTTCTTAACTAATATGTCGGCGCAAATGTTCTACCGTCAAAATTATTTATACTTATCTAAATATTACGCGCTACCGTCTAATACGAAGCAAGTCTATAAAAGGCGTAAGAAAAACAGAGCGCAGTTCGTTTTACGAGATTGGCTCCCTCTTACTGACGCCCATCTAAGTAGAAGCCTGGAAAAGACAAAGCAGGCTGGTACAATGTTAAAGGTGCCAGCAGTTCAGGCACTCGCCACAACAGTGCCACCGTCAGATAGTTGGTGCGCGGTGCGGGGGACCACACTTCACCCGCCAATGCGACCGCCCGAAAGACGAGCCGGCGTCCTGCGCCAACTGCGGTGGCGCCCACCCATCAAATAATAAGACGCGCTGCCCTGTATTTAAGCGGAAGCTCAGGAACCGCCGGGTAGGAACCGTGACAAAAGAATCAAGACAGCCTCCCCGGAAGAAGCCTGTGAAATCAGAGCGGAGTACAGAGAAAAACGAAGAACGTAATGCGCGACATCCTGTAAAGAGAAAAACGGCCCGATCACCCATTACCATGAGAGATTCGCGAGACAACCCCGGGGGGGGGGGCGCCTTGTAAATGGCGCTCCCACCAACAAAATACAAAATATAGGCCCCGTTAAAGCGGGGGAGAGAGAAGCCATCGCCAGAGGGGTTACCCTGGTGCGGTCGCCGTAAGGTGCGCGTGAGACGAAACTCCGCCAGAGCGCAGTTCATTCAAATCTCTGAGGATAATACGTATCTATTAGCAGATTCGCAGATTCAGTGTTATATTACTGAATCTGCTATTTATGGTAAACGTTTTTATTATTAATACTTGATCTTGAGTGATTGATCGAATTAATGACTAGGAGGACGTCTTCTATGATTTACGTCACACCTTTATAATAATATAATATATATATATATATATATATCTATAATATAAATAATATAATTATATAACTACCACCCCCAAACGTTAGGTTCGACAAATATTTTAAATGACAAATATGAGTTTATTATACGAGCAAAAAATAGTATATAATATTACAATGTGCGTATGTTTATAATTCCTCTTATTCAAACACTTTACAAATTTTGATAATTTTTATGGCAGTATTTTCGACTTTTAGAACTCTTTTAAATTACTCGAATTTCATATTAAAACAAAACAGAAAATCATAAATTTTTAGACATCCAATAACTTCAGTTATCTATAGTTAAATATTTGTTTATATTCATGATACAATTAAGATCTGTGACAAGACAAAGTATACGTACTAATTCCGCTGAAGCCTTTATAAGAAAATGCGTCAGGATTTTGACAACATCAACAATTTTTGACATTTCTTTTCTACGAAATAAACGTATGATTGCATTCTCTTTGTAATATTTTGTATACTGAGTTAAGTGTTATTTGGTCAAATAGTTTAGCTTCTCATCTCTGTACACTATTTAGCAATATTTGACTTTGTAAGTTACTTACAAAGTATGTTTATTGTAGACGAAACCACTAGATTAAATAATTGCCTTTCAAGGTAAAGTTGTAGACGTTCTAGAGAAGTAAGTTTAAGCGCTATGTCAAGCGTATGTTGGTGTCAAAAGGCTATTATACAGTGGAGCAATATGTGAACGATGTTGATGTCTGGAATTTACTCCTGTCTGTGCATTCCCTAAAAACGTTTGTAACGTGTAATGAATTTTAAACATATATGTTAAAAAGATAAACTTCACCGAGATTTTTGCCAGTTCTTCTCGTTTTCCGAATTTGTGTCAGTTTTGACATTCATAAATGCCTTCTTGGAGCCTAAATTGATTTTGTTGAAAAATTAAACTGTAAATGTATAGTGCGTTGTGTGAAGTTTCCGAACCCAATATCAACGGTAGCGTAAAATAACGTGAGAAAAATAGAGAAAGTTTCTTCTACCACTATATGGAACATTTAGCTGAAAACTAGACTTGAAAATCTTTCGCTGAGCACTTATGGGTGTTGTAGTTTCACAAATTATCCAAAAATGTATCACATTAGCTGTACCCGCAACTCCGTCCATAATTTAAAAAAATAGTGACTAACAGAATCATCTGAACGTATTAAGTCCATTTACTTATCGACTTTTCCCTCGTACTTAAGTCGCGTCGTCATTAAAATTACATTAACTTTTGATAGAGTGAACCGATTTTAATGAAACCCAGACTAAACGTTACTGAAGGATATGCTTTATAATTTTCTTGGTGAGATTTTATCGTGAACGCAGTATTTATCAGTAATGTGTGGTCAAACAAACAGACATTTCTAAAAATGATTCTGTTACTTATTATTAGCAAGACATCTGCAACAATGTTTTTCACAAAAATCTAAAAAGAACAGACACGTTAGATTTATATTATTATATTATTATATGTATAGATCTGTTAGTACTTATTCAAACAATGTGCGCTGAAAGCTCCCCGCGCGATCTTGTTAACACGCACTTTAAATTTTCACAGCGCTATTTTTCCACCAGGCTAACTTTAACCAACACGCACTGCGTCTTCAAAATTGTAACAATTTAGCGTTGTCAAGATTTATATTTTTAGTTTCATTTTTTTAAGAGCACTTACTAAAAACATTCTGTGGGATAAGATCTATCTTGCGATAACTATTTTATAATAACTAGTGGGCGCCCAGTGGTCGACATTCGACCATAGTTCATTGATTTTTTAAAGTTTAATGTAGAATGAAAAAGGGTAATTGGAACGTAAGAGTAAAATAATACATACAGTCGAGCATAGCAACCTCCTTCACAACCTTCTTTGAAGTCCTTTATTGACAGATGTCAAAATGTCTTTTTTATTTACATGTGTGTATATGTTGTGTAAATTTGAAGCAGTAGTGTGAGTAATGCATATTTTAATTAATTTAATGAACTTCTAATGCATTTTATATAAAATAAATAGCTTTCTGCACTTCTCCTCCATATAAACTTTAACTATGCCAAGTTTCACGTTCATCCCTTCGCCCAATTCCGTTAAAAAGGAATACAGAGTTTAGGCTTCACGCATTAATATTTTTATAATAATAAATCTTTAGTTCTGTACATGTTATTTCATTTCAAATTTTATAATTAGTCTTATTGTATAGGAGACACTGATTACGGATCTCAAATTTTAACAATTATTCTGTCTGTCTACTTGTTTGTATGGATTTAATTAAAAACCGACTGATATATTTTAATGGATCTTTGTGTCATTATGTCTATATGTAAGTATCCGTCATTCCGATATTATAATAATTAAACAATTATTTTCTAGTTCCTTATAGTTGTTACAAAGTCGATTCGCCGATTTCATTGAAATGTTGTAAACAGTAAGTATATACCATTCTGAATTTGAAAGGCTATAAAAATTATCAATAGTATATCTAAAAGTATTCAAAAAATAATTTCTAACTTATTGTTTTTTATATATCACATATATTTCATTTCCATATTAAAGGCTATAGATATACCAAGAAAATTTTTAGAAATCATCGAATAAAATAATTTACTTCTATTTTAAACAAAGTGTTGTATATTATTCACGTATTCGTTCCAAACATTGTATAAAGTATAATAATTATCAATAACTATTAAAGTTTACAACATTATTGTGCAGATTATTTATGTAGATTAAAAATTGTACAGATTATGTCATCCCTCTTTTTATTCTGAAATAGAATCAACTACTTTATTCGATACTAGAAGGTGTTTACGAATGTAAACATAAAAAAATGCGTATTTTTTATTTTATTTGTGTGGCAACATTGCTAATAAAAGGAATATGTCTTCCTTCATTCCCGTTCATGTTTGTAATGTGTTTATCTGTATATTTTAAATTAAATAAGCAGTTAATTAAATACATTTCAATGTTTTTATGTTTATTTGGACTATCGATAAACAAAAGGAATTGAACTTGGGATCCCTGTAGTATTACGACGCTGTACGATTGTTAAGTAAATAAAAATATCCATCCCATGTGTTAACACAGAATCGATAACAAATTACATTAGAATATAACTTCGATGTATTTTAGAATAGATTCGATTAACATCCGAATTCGAATTGTAGGATTGAAATTAATCGAGCGTATGGTATAATTCAATCAGTATTATTCGTACTCTGTGACGAATAATGGGTTGATCCGATTACTACATATCAAATTAATAAATGAAACGGACGGGACATATTATTGACGCGGTCCATTATATTTGAATTGTTGATTGTTTGGAAAATTTTCATTCGTATAATGGGCATGTTTCCAGTGATGTATTTAGGTACAATGGAGGCTGTATATATATTTATTTATCATTTTTTTTTAATAATTATATTATATCGACGTGAATACCAAAACAGTACAATTGACTTATCGAATGTAATTTTCGCGTATTGTCCGTACTTATTGTCCGTGACTCCTAATAAATTACTATTGACTTTTATTGAGTAAATGGTTTAAATGGCTAGTAGTGTTTAGGCGAAAATATGTATAACTAATATCGTAATTAATCGTATATTCCTTCCGTGCTTCTATTCAAATACGCCCAACGTCTTCCTTTTTCCTCCCGCCAACCCTCACGCCGCTTGCACTCGGATTTTGAGTTGCAATTGCGAACGTGATGGTTATTAGAAACCACAGAATAAATTGTTTAACAGACATTTATAATATTTTAATAGAGTGAAAGTTATATGTTACAAGCTAAATTAGGCTGTGAATGAAGAGAGGCCACCTACACCACCGAAAAACTAGCAGCAAAATGGGACTCTTCCTTTTTTTTCGAACTGACTACGCTATTGATCTAGCAAGGTCTTAACAGCTTCACCGGACTGCAAAGGCGAGCGCTTAAGACACTCAGCCGATTTTATTTTGACAACTAGCTCAAGGGTGCGCGGCACACCTCGGCTTGGGCTATTGCCTGATTCATGCAATAGGACTCTTTCTATTTAACTTAATCTCTACTTTATTCTTTGTGCATTGGTTTTAATCAACATCGGAAGGCAACCCATCTAATAATTCCGTATTGTTTTCTGTATATATGCAAATCAATGCAAACAGCTACAACAATTGGATATTCTAGCTTGGGCCTTTGAAACGATCGCATAGTTATCGCATATATGTTGCTATTATTTAAATAATACTTACCACCATTGTCAATTAACGATACATTTCACGAGGTCCAAGATGGCGTCATTCTTCTAATTATGGTTTGTTGTTATTATGAATGGATTCCTTGTTATGACTTATTAGACCAATAAAATCACATGAGATAACACAAAGACAATTCCGTGAGGGCATTTTTTTTATGTCAAAGGGCGGCAAACGAACAGGTGGGTCACCTGATGTTAAGTGATCACTACCGTCAATAGACACTAGCAACACCAGGGGAGTCGCAAGTGCGTTGCCAGCCTGTGTATGGGGGAGGGGTTGGGAAAGGAGAAAGGAGGTGGGCCTCCGGCGCTCTCACTGACCGAACGAAACGCAACAATTTAAACACTGTTAGTTCACGTCGGTGTTCTGTGAGAGGGTGGTACTATCCCGGGCGAGCCGACCCATTCATGCTGAAACTAGTAATAGCTACAGCGTGGCTCTACCACCTTCAGAAGCTCTTACAAATCCGTCGCTGAAAAAATATTTTATAATATATATCAAAATATAGAAATGTTTCAAATCCGATGCTAATTATCTGCTATATAATAACTGGACTATCACTACATATTATAATATTTTTTTTATATTCTCCAAAAAATTTAACATAAAATATTTACAAAATTAAAATGTCACAATGTTATGAAACAAAGTCTTCTAAAACATCTGTCTGTCTGTCGAGATACATTTAAAAACTACTGAACGGATTTTCATGACGTTTTCACTAGTAGATAAAGAGATTCATGAGAAAGCTTTAGGTGTATAATTTGTCAAGGTTTTTTTAATTATCAGGCTGGGATAACGTCTATAATAATTTCTAGTTTATAATAATTTCCAAAGCATTTTAAGTATAACAGTCGTACAATTTCAATAAAAACACGAGTTTTATTTTATTTAATATTACACATGTCATTTATAACATTGGTTCCTGACTGAAGAATATGGTTGCAAAGAAACTCTTCCAAATTACATTCTAAAAACTTTTGCAAGTAATCTCTCTTTTATGGACCATTTTGTACTGAAAGGTTACCATAGGCTGTAAGTAAACGTTTAAAATCAAGTGGGCTGACCTTCTGTACGTAAAACAGGATACAAAACGCGAAACATATGAACGCGATCTTCAACAACTAGAGGTCTCACGTTCGATTCCACGGGGAAATCTTCCTTAGAACTCGTTATTATTTATATACCTCCTTCGTAGCTTCATAAGAATGTGAGAGGCATGTGGAAGATAAATTATTTTAATACCTTACACGTGTCTAGTATAACATTGTACTATTATAAACTTCTGTTTGGCGTAGGCAAGATTCGAAGTTAAAAAAAAACACAATATGTTCCAAATTCTCTCGGTTTGTGATATATAAACTATATTTGTTTATTCTAACAAATCTGCTATCAACTTTTTAATTTTATAAAAGCAGTTCTTTGAATAAAATAATATAATATATTGATACAATATGGGACTTCGCGAATCATTAAAGACCATTTTTTTTTTTCGAACTTCGATGCTATTGACCGGTTAAGGTCTTTACAGCTTCACCGGACTACAAGTTTCAGGAATTTATTTATCTTAATTCTACCCCTCCAATACATTCTTGATAATTTAATGTATGTCCGGAAGAACCGTGAAAAACTGAATTTCGTAAAAAACCGGCATGATCTAAATACTAGAAACTGTGACAAACTGGTTGTTCCATATTTTAGACTTCGTAAAACCAATAAGTTTTTTTAGAGAATAGTGTTAAGTTTTACAACTAAGTCCCAAAGGATATTGCTGATTTGCCGGATTGTGAGTTTAAGCGCCATGTCAAGCGGGTTTTGGTGTCAATATGTGGACCAATATGTGAACGATGGTTATGTCTGTAGTTGACTCATCTTTGCGTGTCCACTGAGAATGATTGTGACGTGTAATGTATACTAATTATTATATATATATATATATATATACATGTATAAAGATAAACCATATCAAGTTTGTTGCCGGTTCTTCTTGATAACTGGGTTGTTTTCCAAACTGGTGACAGTTTTGAAGTTCATAAGCGCCTTCTTAGAGTCTAAATTGAATAAAGTATTTTTTAATTTTGATTTTGAGGCACGATTTTTTTTTTAACGTGATGTTCTTTGAAACTTCCGATTTCATTTGAATAATTCTTTTTTAATGATTTTTAAATAATACGGGTGACACGAGGTATCGGGTTCCGAGAGCGAGTTGTTCGCACGACAACAATGAGCATAATTGAAACGGCCCGGACTGTGAATGCCTATGTTGGCAAGGTGCCGTGCTACGCGACAGTCACCTGGTCAATTCTTTAAATCACACTCAGACTCTGTACTGAATTCGTTAAGATAACTTAACTTCTCGTTTAAAATATCAAAATTCGAACTTTAAATAGGTGAATAATTAAAAGGATTTTTATAAAAAACGAAATGTCACACGTTGGAGGAGCACTTTAATGTTTTCGCTATATCCAAAATAGCAGAAAGTCATGTACATATATTTATATTTATTTATTTATCGAACTAAGTATGCTATACACCGGTCTTATGACAAAAAAATGTGTTATAGTGCATTGTGTGCACACACACAAGTTTTACAAAACACTGTTCACACACTGGAAAGTGCCTTGTAACTGATTCATAAATTCAACTTTGTATGCGTGCTTAAGTAGTACCTACAAACAAAGTAAACATATCTGGCCATCTGTAAATGTAACAAAGGATAAGAAAGCTTAATAGTTTTATGAATGAGTCTTTGTGCCGTTGCCAACTCAGTCGCAATACGCGTGTGGAATATCTAGGAATCTCTCACAAATGGTTCATAACAACAAATCGCTATACCGTTTTAAAGGTGGTAAGGCCACACTGTAGCTATTACTAGTTTCAGTATGAATGGGTCGGCTAGCCCGGGGTAGTATCGCCCTCTCACAGAACACCGACGTGAAGTAACAGTGCTTGCATCGTTGCGTTTGGTTCGGTCAGTGAGAGCGCCGGAGGCCCACTTCCTTTCTCCCCTTTCCCTTCCCCTTTCTCCTTTCGCTGCCCCTCCCCCATACACAGGCTGGCAACGCACTTGCGACTCTTCTGATGTTGCTAGTGTCTATGGACGGTGGTGAACCCTCAACATCAGGTGACCCACCTGTTCGTTTGCCAACTTTTGACATTAAAAAAAACTCGAAATTGACGCTATAACCGAAATCGCTATTGCCGAATGAATTTCCTACGATAACTTTAAATTCAAGGAATGTAAGTTTAATTGCCGATGTAATTACAACGACCTGTTATTAGTTAAGTCGACTGTATTTATTTATTTATTTATTTAAACTTTATTGTACCCCAATTGCATATATATACATTTCAAAAACATTTCACGTTTTATTAACGGTACAATGGGCGGCCTTATTGCTATTAGCAATTTCTTCCAGGCAACCTTTGGATGGATTTTTCAATGGAGTAGAATCAGGGGTATTCTGGGTGTACAGGAATAAATACTAGGTAATACCACCTAAGATAGTGGCACGTAACTGTAATATAATAATGTAATAACTATAAATAATATAAAATATAATAACTGTAATGTAATATAATATAATGTAATGCAATATATGATATATATATATATATATATATATAGATGTATAGATTGATAAATATATACACATAAGCGAATTTTAAATAGATAAATAGTGTTTTTTGACAGAGTTTCTAAAAACTGTACTTCAATTATAGGTTGTGAATCGACCCACGGTTGAACGGGCCGAAAGCACTTCGCTATACCCTATTATAGAATGTATACATTATCAAACGGGCTTGCGGCGAATTTAATTGACACAAACGAAGGAAAACCGCGGACGGGGCGTGTACTCCCTCGGGACACGAGGGTTTATTGGATCGTCGGTGCGATCATAATAAAACACGTTTGTTCAAACATCTGACACGTGTTTGTTGACTTTGAGTGGAGATTGGAAGAGAATTTTTGCTGAGAACTTGACTTGTCATGCTCTCGTTTTGTTTTGATTATAGTCTTAAACTAACTGCTCTGTAACTATTGCAATAATTAACGTAATACAATGTTAGAAGCTGATTAATAATTCAACCAAATAAGCAAGTGAATCATATTTTACAAAAAAAAAAGTTTTATTTTTGACAACAAATCTTCTAGAAGATTATTACTACCATTGTCGAGTAGGTAAAGATATTACAAGTTTCTTCCTATCGATTCAATGTTCTTATAAAATGGTGGCCCTTTTGTTAGAAATTTCCAAGGAGTTTTTGTGACAAGTCCGAATTCATGCTCCGTGGTATGATTTTCCCTTCAATTTACTTGTGCACAATAATTAAATTATATTATATATTACAAGGTTATGAATAAAATATAAAATCCAATACAAGGCTTTCCAAGATCCTGCCAAAAACTCTGTAACAACTTTTATTTAATGTAGTATAAAGTAAACCCTCTAATTCTTCTTTTTACTCATAACGATGATTCTAAGTAATCTATCAATTTCTCACGGCTTCACGTGCCTTTTCTATTCACTAATTATTTTGGACCCTTTTTTTTGGTTATTTTATAACTGGATCTATAAAAAATAACTAATTGACTGACTTACTGATGGAAAAATCACGAGTTTTCATACAGATTCTCATTAACCACATTGGGGGTGAATCTCCAAAAATCTGTACTTAGTAGCCACTTAAAGAGAAAAGATATTCCGCGTGCAAATTTTTGCGGCCTTAGCTACAGTAATTTTAGGGTGTGCGTAAATAAGTCGGTCAGTCAGTCAGTTATAGTCGACGAATTTTAAAGTGAGTCGTCGGGCAATAAATGTCACTGACAGTAGGAATGTGCACGTAATGCAACCCGTTATCGATAGTTAGCTATATAGTTTTTTTGTGTGAGAGCGGGTCTACAAGTTCCAATTTTCGAATAAGATGAAGTTTTACTATAAAAATGAAGAGTTTGATCTTCAACATGTGCAAATATTGACCAGATTTTTATCTTGTTTTATAATGTATAGTCACTTTTAATTATATCTTAAAATCTAATAAAATAAAATGTCTATTGTAACTAAAGTTTACAATCAGTTATTACATTCATTTCGCTTAACTATACTTCTGTATATAGTTTAAACTTAACATTTGAATGGAAACGATTTTAACTGTTAACCGGTTGCGCAACTAACCAGAATATTATCTAGATCGAAACCTGAAACGGCGGGTATGAACGACCTCACAAACCTAGCTAATGGGATAAAAGGAAACTGTTTCTACGAAGTTTCCTTAAGGAATGGTAATTGGGAGAAAAAATGATTTTTCTAGAAAAATATAATCAATATTTTTCGGAAAATACATTTATAGACAACTTTTAAAAAAACGTAGCATTTTAAAATTTTTAAGGAAGTTAATATAGCTATTTGAAAGGAAATAACCCTTTTTTTAATTTGTAACTTTTTTAGGTTCGGAAAAAAAATGTATTTTTAAATGTTTTTTATATCCACCATATACGAAGAAAAAAAAGTTCAGCCAAATCGACGATTAAAAGTGGTCGATTGAAGAACATGTTCTATACTATCGAAAACTTTAATTCGTTAAATCAGAAATGTACAATTAAAATTAAAAAAAAACATAACTGGTATACGAACAGAGACGCCTCTATACAATTTTGGAGGTATCATGAGATCTCATTCTGGTGCCCCAAATGTGATTCGATTACAGTCGAATCTTTGGAACTCACTCGAATAATCCTAACAATAACAGAAAAAAGTTAATCGACTCCCGGGAGGCGAACGAATTATATTAAGATTTTTTGGTTGTTGAATTACACCTGTTATAAGTAATAATGGCCATAAAAGAAAGAAGTTAGACGGCTCTTAGGTAGATAACATTTTTTGGCGTATTTAGTGTTTGCATTACAGTTCCTTTTACAGCGCTTCCACAGATTATGCTGACAATTGTAAAAAAACTAAGCCAACTCCCAGGCGGTGAAAGAGTTTACTTTAGGATTTTTTTGTTGTTAAATAAAAGCTACAATTTTGGCACCCCCTCCTAATTGCGTACCCTAGAGCTCCGTTTCCTAACTAGCTGATACTCGTGATTTTGTCGGCCTTGCTTACTATTTGCTTAAGAATATATTTTAGATATTGACGAAAACAGAGCAGCATGCCGTAAAAACACAATGCTCAACGCGTTGTATTATAAAATAAGCAGTTTCTACTACTAAATTTATTAAATGAAGTTATTGTAATATTGTTTCGAGAACTAAGTGTTAAAAATGTAAGACAGATAAAATTGAGTGAAATATGTCCACTAGTTTTTGAGTTATGCGAGCGCAAAAAGGTAACCTAATAGAGCGAATTATATCTAGTAGTTTTTGAGTTATGCGCGCACAAAGATAACCTAATTGAGTGAAATATTTCCAGTAGTTTTTGAGTTATGCGCGCAAAAAAGTAACCTAATTGACTGAAATAATTATGTCCAGTAGTTTTTGAGTTATGCACGCACAAAAGTAATTGAGTGAAATATGTCCAGTAGTTTTTAAGTTCTATGCACGCCGAGGTAGACGTCTATCATTTTATTTACATATAGAAGATAAATATGGCATCATGATATAATGTCTTATTTTTTATGAAGTATATAGGATCTCACAAGGTTTTACGTCTCCGCATGGTCATACAAGTCATAGACAGGGCCATGAAATTATGGTAAACTATATTACGGGTTTCAAAGAATATAAAACAAAACTTTTTTTTTTCGAACTGGCTACGCTATTAACCTAGCAAGGTCTTAACAGCTTCACCGGACTACCTTAAAAGATATATTAGCTTCTCAAACGGGGATTCGAACCATATTCTAATGACAGCGGAGGTCGTTTGGCATTACCACGACGCTGAGAGGCTATATAAAACAAAATAAAAATGCAATTATGTATAATATTATAATTGTATTAATTTCTACGGTTACTTAAGTGCTTACTTAAATTTTGTAAATTTTTGTTTATTGTTTTCCCAATGATTGTAATCGTTAAGATTTCAACAATAGTATTGAAAATAACACATTCACTATATCGTAAACTTTAAGTAATTTGTGTATAATGCTAGCACGACCAAGAAATGCAAAAAAACAACGGCAACCAGCGAGAGATCTACAACCAATCGGCTGTCCTCTATGTCATGTCGACTTTCGTTCTCTCAACAGCATGAGAACATACCCTCCAAGAACATCATTACATAGTATAAAAAAAAGTCCCCTACCGCGTCTGTCTGTCTGTCTGTTCGCGATAAACTGAAAGACGACTGAACGGATCTTTATGCGGTTTTCACCGGTGGATAAAGTGATTTACGAGGAACGTTTTGGTATATAATTTGTCCAGGATTTTTTGCGGGACAACGTCTGCCGGGCCCGCTAGTTATTATATATATTGAACGTATTCTATATGGATCCGAGTGCTGGGTTACGAAAGAGACGGATGAGAAAAGGTTACATGTGGCAGAGATACGAACGTTAAGATGGATGTGCGATGTTACTAGAATGCATAAGATTAAGAATGAGTATGTATGTATGTATACATGTCAGAGGATGTTTGAAAATAGCACCAGTGATAGAGAAGTTGAGGAGTAATAGTTAAGCATAGTACGGGCATATTATAAGAAGAGATGGAAGTCATGCAAGTTTTGAGTATGAAGATGGACGGAAGACCGAAAAAAGTATGGATGGATTGTGTGAAAAATGATATGTATATAAAATGTGTGAATAAACTGAGATGACATCTGGCAGGGTATAGTGGAAAAGGAAAACATGTTGTGCCGACCCTACTTAGGTGCAATAATGGAAGGGAGAAGAAGAAGAAAAGGTACCCTGTACCCCTAATAACGTGCATGTAAAATCATGATGATCGGTTGAACAGTTAAAGCGTGAAAGCATAATAAACAAACTCACGTTTCCATTTATTATATTAGTAAGGATTTCATGAGAATTTTCATTAAAATCGGATTGAACAGTTAATTTATAGCCCAACGAAATTAGAATTTTTTTTCGATCGTAAAAACAATTTAGTGCTTTTAGATGCGTCTGAGCTGAGGCTTAACTTCGTGCGAGAGCTGTCTATTATTTCTAAATTCTACCGAAATTATGTAAAAAAAATCTCTTCGGATTTTTTCCACATAAAGATGTTGTGGCAGTTTCAAAATATTAAAGGGATTTTATCATCATCGAGTTAAAATTTACTATCATCTTTTTTACTAACATGTTAATATTGATTTTTTTTTCTGCGAACTGACTACCCTATTGACCAAGCAAGGTCTTAACAGCAAAATGGCACTGTACCTGCGCATCCTTGAGGCCGCTACAGAGGGCCAACCGCCGTCCGCGAACGATACGGTCCCGATGCAGGGCCCGCGAATCGCGAGACATCGCTCCAGACATCTTAGCCGCTCACCTCACCAGAAGTCCAGCCGCCGTCGAAGAAATCTTGCATCGGCAAGAAACCTGCGCTGCAGCCTACACCGCCGCAACGCGTCAATATCGCAACCCCAGCTGCGCGGGTGGCCGCACCCACTCCTGCGCCCGCTGGGTATCCATCCCGAAGGGCTGCCCGCCAGCAACCCATCTGCAACGCAACCGATTCCGGGAACACGTTTGCGGAACCCTAATCCGTAGCCTCCGCGCGCACCACCGACTCGGGCGGCCAATCCGAGAGATCCGCTTCACCCGACGTGATCGGCTCGCGTTTTCCGCCGATTGTGATCGAGAGCTTCCTCGACTGGGGTGCGTTCCTCTCACAATTGGCGGACAAGTTGGGGCGCGGACCCAACGCCCACGCTTAGGGAAAAGGGGTACCTTTGACGCCGAAGAATACCGAGTTACCATAGACTACTTAGAGAAGATCGAGGGGGCGAGTTGGTTTACGTACACTCCCCCCACCTAACAAGGCCTGAACGTCGCCGTCCGCGACCTTCCATGCGGTGTAACGCTGCAACAGATCTCCGAAGCTCTTCAGAAAGAGGGCTTCATATCGTAACAGATTTTGTTGATAGAAAACTGTAGAACCGTTTGTTATAGATATATTGTAGATGGCGCCACATTTTAATTGTGAAAATAGTTTATCATAATTTTATTTCAGCTTGTAATAACTGAGCCACGAGCCACAGCAACACGTGTCAGCTAGTATCATTACATATTATAAAACAAAGTCCTCTGCCACGTCTGCCTGCATGTTCGCGATAAGCTCAAAAACTACTGAACGGATTTTCAAACGGTTTTCACCAGTAGCTAAAATGATTCATAAGGAAGGTTTAGGTATATAATTTGTCAAGGTTTTTTTTATCATCAAAGCGGGATAACGTCCATCGGGCTCGTTAGTAATATATATTTAATTCGTCCATATCTAGACATACATTTTATAAGCCGTGATAGCTTTTAGACGAATATTTTGTACGTTAACACGTCCGCGTATTTTTGAATACCGAAATTTTGTTTACAGAAATTGTGAACAAAACGTTCGGTTCGGGCTAAAAGCTTTTTCTTGTTTGTTTGTACAAAATATTGTAGAGTCGATAATTGATTGTGTTTTTGTGTAATGTTTATTGGTGGTATAATTACGAGTTTCAGAACACTCGTGAAAATATATAATGATACCACTAAAGTGCAGAAATAGGTATTCTACAGATTATTTAAAGTTTGTTAGGGTTATCCATTAAAGCCGCGATTTCTTATTGTAATAAGAGACAAGTCCTGTTAACCCTTAGATGCATATTGTTCCTAATCGTCTACATTTCACTTCCAATTAATTTTATTTAAAAACCTGATTATATGCGTTTCCAAAAGTTAACACTACTTTTGGCGGAAAGTTATTTATTATTATTTTAAGTTTATTATCTTTGTTGTTTTTTTAAAATTTGTTTCAAAATTCAAAACAAAAATCATGCATTTAAGTATTAAACACTTAATTAGAAAATTGAATATCTACTAGGTGATACGTTGTTGTAGTTATTCCAATAGCAATCACATTATTTCCCAATGTATTTTATAGTAAACCGATAGACCACAGAGCCCCGGATGTGGCTTTGAGGCCTCATTTCACTCATATCAATTATGCAAACCTCGGATTTGGGCTTCATGTTTTTATTTATGAAACTTAGAATAAGATAAAAAATCGTCATTTGGTTGTGTTTGGTTTATGAAGAGTTCCGCCAGGACTCTCTTCCCTGGGAGCTGAAGGCGGAGCTGCTTGCCGCCGTATATCACTATACGGCGGTTAAGAAACGGATGGTGGAGCCTCTAGCTCCCAGAGAAATAGAGGAAAGGAGAAGAGGGACGAAGTGGTGGAAAGGTGGCGGCGGGACCTGGCGGACGCGCGGTACGGCCGATAGATGATCGACGCCGTCCGCCCGGTCCTGCCGAATTGGCTTAAATGGACTAAAATGGAATAAAAATGGACATGCCACCCTCCCGAGGGAGAGAGTGGTAGTGTGAGACCCGTACTTATTAAAAACCCACGGTGTACTGGCCACCGCTTTTAGCAGGATGATCGAGCAGGGGATCGAGCAAGCCTTTTTTTATGTCATAGGTTGCAAACGAACAGGTGGTTCACCTGATGTTAAGTGATCACCACCGTCCATGGACACTAACAACACCAGTGGAGTCGCAAGTGCATTGCCAAGCTTTGGGGAAAGGGTTAGAGGAGGGAGAGGGAGAGGAGAGGGAAGGGAGGTGGGCCTCCGGCGCTCTCACTGACCGAACGAAACGCAACAACGCAAGCACTGTTACTCAGGCCCTCAGGCTCGGCTAAGGTGGTGGAAGGAGGCGGGCAGGCAGTCCTTTGTTTTTTTTTTCGGACGGGTCATCCGATGGTAAGTGATCACCGGTGTCCATAGACACTAGCAATACCGGGGGAGTCACAAGTGCGTTACCGGCCTTTAAAAAAAGTGTAAGCTCGTTTCTTGAAGGGTTCTTTGCAATTCATAATTGTTTGGAAATACCGCCGCTGGGAGTCGATTCCACAAGGTTGAAGTACGAGGCAAAAACGACCTAGAAAACCTCACCGTGGAAGACCTATACTCATCCAGGTGGTGTGGATGAAATTTTAGTTTGTTGGCGCACAAGACCGCTTCGAAGGTCTTCCTCAATCCAATAAGTAACCTGCGATTGCTACCCATCTATGCAACCAACTATCACGACATTCACTTTATTGAGTCATTCGCATTTCGATTAGCTTAAAACCGTATTTTTTAGTGCAAACTTAGTAAAGCGCACTGCACCGTATTTCTTTTTTTTTATGTCATAGATGGCAAACGAACAGATGGGTCACCTGATGTTAAGCAATCACCACCGTCCATGGACACTAACAACACCAGAGGAGTCGCAAGTGCATTGCCACCCTTCGGGGGGAAGGGTTAGGGGAGGGAGAGGGAGAGGAGTGAGGAGAGGGGAGGAGGGCCTCCGGCGCTCTCATTGACCGAACGAAACGCAACAATGCAAGCACTGTTACTTCACGTCGGTTTTCTATGAGAGGGTGGTACTACCCCGGGCGAGCCGACCCGTTCCACCATTCATGCTGAAACCAGTAACGTGGTTCTAAGATCCATGGCGACAGATGAGAGAGATTTCTGGGAGATATCCAACCGTTGATCGATATATGAAATCGGTTAAATTTGCCCGTACTCATTCATATGTCGTATGCCATTTCTATAAGTCGCAAGTTTTACAAAACTATTTCTTGATCTCAATCAGGTCAACAGCAGATAGTCAATTAAAAAAAGTATGTCTATAGTTTATATCCGAAATTGCCTCAAAAGCTTTTAAATAACAGTGTGAAATATAAAGACTGTGATATATCATTATTTTTATATTTCTTCCCAAATGATATTAACACTATAAAAATTTTGTATGACAACTATATTACGTTATTGATAGTATCAAATGATACCATGAATATATAAATTATTCAGATTTTACACAAAGTAAAATTATAGTTGTCAATTAATTCTGCAATATTGAGCTGACTGGGTTATTATACTATGAACTAGTTAATAATATTGACGGAGCAATAAATCAGTGGAGTATATATTAATATATGTGTAATTTATTTGAATAATTTGTAAAATTTTATGTTATTAAAATAAACTCACCTAATCATCACTGAATTTTGCATACACATTGTACAATCGAAAAGGACATTTCACCTAAATAAATGTACTGTTTCCGAGGCCTACAGGCTAAAACCTGTAAAGTAAAACAATACCTCTTATTCGCTTCTTATATGTCTATTTCAGAACTACCATCCGTCTGTTATCTCGCATGTGTATCGATAGATGGCGCTAAATAATCTCATTAAATCGTTATGTCAAGGTTATCACCACACGATTGAGAATTCTTGTGCTTATTTAAAGGTATCACTTGGTATGGGATGTGCTAATATGCGTAAGAGTATAAGATGTGTAAGTGCAAAATTTGAACATTTATAACCGTTTTAAAAACGTAAAAACTGAATTAAAACTCTCTGTAGTTCCATTAACCCTAACGATGGACTTTGACACTCTTATGTATGTAATATAGCGATGGAAGTCTCCAGAAGGTATGACAAATTAGATTTATGCCACAACGTTCAAAATAAGTGAAGTTTCGAGAAGCAGTATTTATAGAATTCATTGGTATGCTTATAATACTCAGAGTGGTAAGGTTTCAATACGTGTGTATTCCCGCGCGTCGATGAGTCACCAAGCTGGTTTATCTGCTACTTCAAATTTATTATTGATGTCTTATATTTATACGTTACTATATTATGTTATATATACGTTATTTATATTATGCACGTGTGTTTCTTACACATTTAAACCAACAAATAGAGTGCAATCCCTACTCAGCGTTAATATCAACAAGCTTTGTGGTCAGACCGATCGATGTAGCACTGCGAACGTGCCCCGTTGATTTTCGCCGTTAATTGACATTTTGGGTCTCTTGATTGAAGTTGCGTTTAATATAATACGCTTTATTGCTTGTATATTTTATTTTACCGTCTAAATTAATTGTATCGGTTTATTGAATTTTGCAACTTTTGAATTTATTTGTTATTAAATAACTTAATATGACTAGTTTTTGAAACTTGTAAATAACGAATAAAAGTTTGTCTATAATTTTGTTAAATAATAAAGTTCTGCAATGTCATTTATTTCTATCTCTTCGTTTATAACTATGTCTGAATTTAACACAAATGAGAGTTAAACGACTATAATGAAATATTAACTAGTAGCTCATAATAATTATTAAAGACAAGCGGGCCCGGATGACGCTGTCCCGCCCTGATATTAAAAAAAAACTTTAAACAATTATATACCTAAACCTTCCTCTTGACTCATTCTATGTACTGGTGGAAACCGTAGGCCTATCCGTTTAGTATTTTTTGGGTTTATCGCGAATAGACAGACAGATGTGGCAGAGGACTTTGTTTTATACTATGTAATAATTTGCTTTATACTATGTAATAATTTGCTTTATACTATGTAATGATTTGTTTTATACTATGTAATGATAATGATATTTGTAAGATTGTTTATTTACGCTTTCACGCCTTAAAAACTCCATTGATCACAAAGAAAATGTTCATAAATTGCGTCCTCTATAAGATCTACCACGGAGAATGCTCTGAAGAACTGTTTAGATTGATACCTGCTGCTGAGTTCCGGTACAAAACGACTCGTCACGGACTGAAATTTCATCAGTGTCATCCCGATGGTTGGAAGTCGTGCACTGTGCGCTTCTCACGTTCGTTTTTTCCGCGTACGACAGTTCTCTGGAATGAACTCCCAGCGGCATCGTTTCCAGACCAAAACAATCTCCCTTTTTTCAAAAAACGAGCCTATACGACGTCGGTGATCACTTACCATCAGGTAACCCGCATGTTCGTTTGCTACCAATAGTATAAAAAAAAGACATGGGTCAAATCCAGCTGCGTAAGAAATTCATATGAAGGCGTGGATACAGTAAAATCCTATTCAATGTTTTTATCCATGTTATAAAAATTATACAACATCCTTCTCCAGGTTCCAGGCTATGTTTTTTATTGTTAGGCTATAATATTTATCAGGCTCACAATTTTAGTAGTAAAAAGGAAACAAATGATTACATTCACTATTATAACACGAGCTTTGCACGGGGTTTCGCTCAGTCAACTACAAAATTAGGGTTACGTTTATTTTTCATATTTTTTTTATATATCCAAATGCTGAAGAACCTTTTTTGCACTTTATCTATTACCGAAAAATAAGATGACTTGAAAATTATCTGAAGACTATTGTTTTAAACGTAATATTTGACATTTTACTTTGTTTCAACACGTAACTAGCGGTGACTATGATTTCAATAACAAATACTAAGAGTACTGCCAGTGTTTTTAGTCATTTCTATTTGAAATGGTTTTCTAATACACTATATTATTATGTAAATCATAGCAACAGAATATAGGTCCTCTTAATTTACTAGGTTTATGTATGTTTCTATATATTTTCTTAATGTAAGAAAATTAAAATAAAAACCAATTTGAAAAAAAATGAAGATAAATGCTCCAAAACGTCCTTGACCTAGTTATTTACCTAGTTTTATTTATTTTATTTTTATTTATTTATTTATTAGGAAAACTAACAGCTATAATATACAATACATAGTTATTAGACTAGAAAACATCAAGCCATTTATAAGTCTTCGCCGATATAAAGATTTAGATTGTCATAGACCTGTCAATATCTCGAGCATTATCTAATCAAATTTGACGACTTCTCTGGGGTATCTTTGAAGTCGAAAAGTAATGTAATTAAAAATAAAATGGGCTACCTTTTCAATAAAAAACACAATAATTCAATATTAGTTTCTAACTGAGGAAGCTTTAAAAGATAACAAATATTTTAAACGTTCAAGCGAATTGGAAACCTTGGAATTCTGTTAAAAATATAAAATAAAATGTATCGATTACATCTATCTATGACTTTCTTTTTAATCGATTCAGTTGTTTTTGAATTATTTTGAATTACAATAAGCTATGCTTGTTGTACAAGTCGTCCTTTATGATGTTAAAGAAGGATTAGTGTGGATTATTGCTGAACGAAAAGTTGCAGACTTTTCTAACAATAAGCGAAGAATATTACAAAATAAAATTATATTTTCGCACAATATCCAGCGTAATCCGAAGTTATATAATAAAGTAATAAATTAAACTTGGCGTGCAATACTTTTGCGTCACGCAGAGATAACTTACAAAAAAGACGTTTATATTCATAAAGGAATATTTAACGGTAAAATAATATACCCAATTTAAAATTAAGACGTATTTAATAGAAGAATCATCGTGAAATATGGACGAAGTTTATTATGAGTTGAACGACTTAATGAAACTTAATAATATTGTACTGTTTAATTTATATTAATAAATCTATAGTTGTGTCTACACAATTTTGTTATTGGAAAACCTTGTAAGGATGGATACGTATCTCTTTACTATTTATTATTCTTACTCTTTCACGTGTTAGATGAAGAATTAAACGAGACTTTTATGTGTACTATTATAGTATAATGACCACTTTAAATCAATACTTAAATAGCAAGTTTCCGCGCTTTAATGTGGTGAAAGACTGCCACAAGTCTTTTTTTCGAACTGACTACGCTATTAGCCTGGTAGGGGCTTTACAGATTCAACGGACTACTAAAGCGAGCGCTTAAGGCACTCAGCCGATTTTATTCAGACAACTAGCTCAAGGGTGCACGACATACCTCGGTTTGGGCTGTTGTCGATACCGCGGATCTGATCTAGCAAAACTATTCTAAGCTATTTATACATATACATGTAACAAACGTTTACACGTATATCGGATCTAAAAACAAACTAAACTATTCGATTCAGTTCGATAAGGAAAAAAAATAAAACCCTTCCATCATATGTGTAATGTGTGCTCGTATGTGAGGTGATCTCATGTGACTGCCCCAGGTCAAAGCACGTACGGCCTTTTATGACTTCCTAACCCTACCCCACCGTGAGGTGTGGCTAGGCATGGCTGGATAGCGCTACTAGCGAGTGGGGTAGTTACATGGCTTGGCTTGGCTATGGCGACAATTCCGGTGACAGTAAGAGGCATTACGTACTGCAGTGCTTCCGTTGGGCAATACCGTGGCGCAATAAAATGGCTGTGTTTTCGGTTGTCACACATGCAAAGATTTATACAGTAATATAGCTTGCATATCAGAATATCACATAAGGTATAATGAAGATATCATTCAAATTAATCAAAATATAGCAAAAAGGATATAAGAACGTTGCCAAGAATTCTCTGCGAGAAGCTATCTCGGCGTGCGCTACTTAAACTATAGTGCAATCACATTGCCGTGTTAAAATAAATATGGTGGTATGGCTTTTTCTAAGCTCGTCTGGTTAGCTACTGCCTTCAACTTGTAAATCTGTTCAACGTGTAAGTACCTATGTATGTGTTCAGACCCTCTAGGTTTACCGTGCTTACCATCACGCGACGTCATTCAACTTCAGATGAGAATGTGCCAGAAACTTATACCGTGTTATTAGAAAAAGTTAAATACGTATTAAATACTTGGTTTTAAAAGGCTTCGTAATAAATGCACCGCGCTCGCCCGAGGCAAGTTCGCGTTATCCTTTTTCACAAGTCTAACCTAAAGTAACCAAAGCGAGACAAAAGGGTAAGATGACGAACATTCAGCGACCGCGGTGCATTTAATACGAGACCTTTTTTAAAACCAGGGTTCAATACGTATTTAACTTTTTTGTAATAACACCGATAGCGTATAAACACGAGACTTCATTGTGAATAAATCAGAACCCTCTCGCTGTCTGAGAAACATGATAGTGTGCTGTAATTAATTAATAATATTCGATATAATCGTAACGATATCAAATAACCTAACTGTACGTGTCGTTAATTGGTAAATGAAGCAATCATGTTAATGGCTGCCGGATGATCAAAGCTTTAACAGACCGTCTCGACGATTCCCTCTCTTTAGCATGTTCAATGAACGTAAAATAGGATTAATCTATGTAATACTCTTTCCGGAGTTTTTGGTGGGATCTTGAAATGTCATGTAGTTGGTTTTATATTTTATTCGTAATCTTGTGTTATTTTACTTTATATTTTGTAATATTGGTGGTGTTACGTAATATAATCTAGTTATTATGCACAAGTGGTGGGAACGGGAAATAATACCACAATGCATGGATTCTGACTTACCACAAAAACTCCCTGAAAAGTTCTAAGAAGAGGGCCACCATCTTGTAATATCATTACCTATTCGACAATGGCAGTAATAATCTACTTGAAGATTGGTTACCAAAAATAAACCTAAAAAAAACTATTTTCATCAAGTATTTATAGCGTTTAATTTTTAAACCGCTACAGTAAAGTCGAATACTGGTTTATACCCGCGACTTCGTCTGCGCTGTTTATTATCTTGAAACTATATTTTATCTAAAGAGGATAAGTATTAAAAAAACATATTGAAAGCAAAAACATGTTTTGATAACAATACTTCTTTGTAAAAAATGTTTTGCTTTTACTTTCCCTGTCCTTTACATACGCGTGACACCGGCTAGCCGGCTTTGCGCATATTTGATCGCGTAGTGCTCATAAAAATTATAGTTTCTTAGAACTTTATATGAAACGAAGATATCGTTATAAGACTCTTTTGATTAAGGACCGTCTAAATAGTAAAAATCGAAATCTATTCCGTAATTTTTCCGCGTTAGAACTAACTTATAATATAGAAATTAATTTCAGTGTATCTTTGATCCATAACTCATTACACTTTTCGATCACATTGAAAGTTGCCACACATATATGTTTTTCATAGATAATTTGCTATAACTCGCCACCAGGTCGCCCTAGAGAGTATTTACTTATTATTAAATTGAACGTGAAAGAAGCTGAAAGCGATCGCTAGTATATTAATCAAATCTATCTCACCATTAGATTTTAAGTCTAGATTTTAAAAATAAGAATAATATACTATTTAACCTTTATTAAATCAAGGGCCTATAACGTTATTATACGGTTATTTCAGATATACTGCGGATGCTTTATCAATAATGTACGAGCGGCATATTATTTTCTAAAAGAAATCGCCGATTTAATTTCACCGACCAACGTACACTGTCAATATAAATCACGTTAAAGACGATATACTGGCCCCTAGTCTACAATCTAAGCCTGGGCTAAGATATTTATTGTACACTAACCTCAGTCAACTATTTCATCTGCCACGTTCTTGCAATACCTGTCCACCGATTCGATGTAGATAGCCATCTGTGCTGTGTGGTTTTTAAAAAAATACCCAGTTGAAAACTTTACTAAAAATCATCATATTATTACGGGATATTTTAAAAGACATACATCATTTGTAACAAATACTAATCTTAATAAATTTTGTCTGTCTATTTGTTTGTTCCGTAGCCGAATAGCGTATCTAAAACGTTTGAACCAATTTTGATGTTACCTTCACTAGCAAATACCTGATATTATAAGGAATAACTTAGACTACTTTTATTTTCCAAAAAGTGAGAGTTCCGAGCAATTATAATAAATTAAAGAAGAAATTACCAGAATAACCCGAGACCCACGTGCGCGGTTACACTGAACAATTATAATGTTAAATTATTCGTGAAACAAGTTCCTAACTCCTAACGTAAAGTTCCTAACTAACAGTTCCCATCATAAGAAGGATCCGGCACGATTAGACCAAAAAATGGAGATTCCTGCGATCGGCAACCTGTGATGCGAATAAGATGCGAAGTCAGCGAGACCAAGTAGCAAAATGTTGTGATCACTCACCGGTACTGGCGAGGTGACACCCTGATCGGCGCTGATGAGTTGCGATGGTGCTATGATAATGGTGTACTGTGATCGCGATGCAATTAGGGTGACGCGAGGATCCCATGATTGCCTCACGCGACACGCACTTATGTACGACGGTAGCAAACGAACAGGGTAATTACAAATAAGGTTAGTGCACCACGAGGAACCCACAATTGTTCAAGGCGCATGCGCTTCACGTACAATGTTTTCGAACCGAACTGGGACGGCATCGCGAGCGCCGGGAACGATCAACAAAAAACAAAGTGATCCCACCCTCGTTGGCACAATATTTTCTAATTAACTATTTACGCCACCAACAGGTACTTGGCGACATATCTTTAAGAGGGCGGTAGCTAGCCAGACGGACTTAGAAAAATCATGAATTAGAATGACTTACAATCATGCTACGGTTTTCTTTTTAATTGTTGCACGGCAAAAAGACTGCACTATGCCTGATGGTAAGCACAGTACCATCCAAAAACAATGGATATCCAAGCTGGATATGCACAGGCTGATCCCGAAACGCGACCCGCAGAAGCGAATCACTATGACGGGCTGTTTCGCCATATACATGGTGGTTGCGACCCAGTCGGGCTGTAAAACCCTACCACCCCGCTTTCGCCATTGCCTCGTTCGTTATTCAACAGGGTGCACCACGTGCAGGTGAGGTTGGTTTAGGTGTCTCAAGTCTTATAACCCCTTACACCCATTTTCATCATAATGTTTTCTTATACCGAAAACACCGACAGTTGCTAGGATTGAAACCTACGTCCACCGACGCGGTATCCAAACATGCTATCGACTAAGCCATCATCGCTTCAAGAGTTCACTTCAATATTAACATACATCCATAATATATGTGAGAATTGAGAAGTCTCTCATAAAAATATTGAATTAAATAAAATACAAATTTGTTTTTACTTTTGATCCATACAGTAAAGGATACCTAACAGAAATACTTGTATCCAGTAGCTTTATTACTAAAATATTAGAGGAATAACTTTTGTGTTTTGAGATGTCGTGTGAAAAAAAGAGATTACGTTAAAATAAGATTTGTAAAGAGTTGCAAAACGAATTAAAAATTATTTCTTCAGATTCCGTAGAATTATCACTTCATCCCATATATAAATATCTTCATTGATGTTAAAGAATTCCGATAAGTAAATTACCTGATTGCTCCAGCGTGCCCATCGTCGCGTATAATCTAACGTTATATAATCGGCACGTATAACCCTATATAACCGGTACTAATATTATGTCCGGAAAAGTTATAACCGCGGTCTGATCTCCGGTATAAAGTTAAGCCGTTTTATAAATTTCCTCCCCGGATACCGACACAATGAGATTAGAAATAAGCTCAAAGGTTTTTCTCTTCACGCTTATTTTCTTTCATTCATTTTTTTAGACAATGTCTAAATAAATACGCTGGCAAATTATAAATAGAACGAGTTTCAATTTAAAAAATTCTTCAGAGAAATATATTGTGACTAGATGCATCCGATGTGGGCACCAACCAACAATACTGGAAATATTTTAAACGAAAGAACTTCCGAGAATGGATGGTTTACTCTTTTTGATTTCTTATTCTTTCACGAAGAGTCTACTGATAGATTTAAATGAAAGTTTAAAGTTTATACATAGTTTAATTAATTAATTATGGCCGTGGAATGTGAATTTAATCGACAATTACCCGTGTACAATATTAGCCTTTCATTAAATTTATGAATTTCATACGAATTTTAATTAAACATACGTTTAGTTGACTTCTGTCCTTTAGAAACTTTTGTTTAATTTCGGGTTCCCAGAATTTAGCACTTTTATTACAAATTAAGCTTAGCGGTCGCTGAAAGGATCAAAGAGCTCCGAAGCTTTAAACTGAATACTTGCAGATCAATTGTCGATGGTCACCATTATGTCGGCAAGTATGAAAGCCCAAGCATTTTTCCAAAGTGCCTATTTCAGGTACAGTAGACGATGCTAAATTATGTTGGCGATTTTATGTACTAGCAATACAGGTAAGCTTTAACGAATATATTGCATAGGGATTTGAACTATGCCTTGAACTATCTGAACGATCACTCGTTTGAATAACGCGGTATTTCGCCGACATATGCAAAGTTCGGGTTGTCTCGATAATGCTCGGTTCTTGTCGAGCGGCTATCCCATCCTTTATCCTCAGCCCACCTTCATTAGTATTCTACTTACTTCTCTTAGCATACTTTTTAATCTGTAATTAGTATGATAATTTCTTCGTTACTAAAACCCATAGCGCGAAGTTAGCTAACCTTCAATCTTTTTTTTTTTATTAACGTAGGGAAATCCTTATGAACACGCCACCCTCCCGGAAGAGAGAGTGCGTAGTGTGAGATTCGTACTCACTAAAACCCCAAGGTGTACAGGCCGCCGCTTTAGTTGGGGCGGCATGGGATCGTGCGTGATATCACCATACCGCCCTAGCGGTTAGTTCGCCTGAAAGCGGCCGCCGGGCTTCATCCTATTAGTGAGGTACATTCTACCTCCACACACTACACACATCAGCTACCTTCCCTCGTCAGCCGAACCTATGCAGTGAAGAGATGGGGCCCCGGCACATCTTCTCATGTTTGAATACAGTGGTGGGATGAGGTGAGCAAATCGCCCCCTCTTTTTATCGGATCGGCCCCCCGTTGGTGGTGACGGCTGCTAAGACGATTCTCCACGTGGGTTATCTCCGCCGCCTCTTTCTGCGAAATAACCTCTTCGCAAAAGGAGGCCGTCGCAGTCCATGACTGCTCACTGCTGAGCATGGCCAAAACCATGCATGTCAGCGACAAATTCCCCCCTACTGCCATAGCCATAAAGCGAGGCTGCCTCTCCTACGCAACACGCTCAGATATACTATAGATATACTCAGATATACTGCGCAGTGTTTCTGTCAGCCCCACATTCGTGACGTGCAACGGTGAGTTCTCTGCGAGAAATCTGGTGCAAATACCACCCAAAACGACCTAACATACTCGGAGAGTACCTATACTAGTCGAAACATCAGGAAACCCACTCGCGATTAATATCCTACCTAAATATATTTTCTGTATAAACCATTAACGCTCGATATAAATCAAAGGGGACCCCTTTCAAAATGTCAACATTCGCTAACAATACAGGAGCATTCCGGTTGCACGGAGATCGAACGGACTGCATAAATTGGATCGCATTAATTGAATGTAATTTCAATGGAACACGAGCTAACGTTAATTGAACAATGTTTATAATTATCGTTGTAAATTATAATGTCAGTAGTTCAATAGTTTTGTATTCGTCGTTTGGATTTAGGTTTAAAATTAATTCCTGTCAAAATGTTATCGAGTTGCTTTAATAAAGTATTAATTATAATAAAGGTATTTGAAATACATTAAAAACTGTGATTTTTCATTGAGGATAAAATATTAATTTATTTTGTAACAACTTATTAATTCTACTTTTGGCAACCAATCTCCTAGTCGATTATTACTGCCATTGTCAAGTAGGTAATGACATTATAAGTTCCTTGCGATCATTTCAATGAACTAACAAAATGCTGGCCGTCTTGTTAGAACATTCCAGGGACTTTTTGTGGCAAATCAGACTCTATACTCTGTGGTGTTATTTCCTATCCACTTCGTTTGTGCACAATATCCGAACTATATTTTACGTAAAACACCACCAAATTACAAAATATAGAGTCAAATAACACAAGATTAAGAATAAAATAATAAATACACCAAACGGCATTCCAAGATCCCGCCAAAAACTCCCAAAATATTTATAAGTCAAATGTCATTACCGTCTCCTTTTTTAATAAAAAATCCAACTGGATATAAGTCTTTCTTCGATTTATGGATCAAGTATGAGAACAAACATTTTTAAAAGCAATTAATTTATAATAAGTTTATCTATTCCTACATACATATAACTAGGTATACAGGTAAACTTCGAATATTGAGAAATCTCGTACAAAAAAAAAATTGAATTGGAAGTAATACAAACAGAACGTTAACAAGCTTTGTTGTGTTATTTTTGTTTGTCACCAGAATAGTGTTGTCTACATGGTTTTAGGGGTACAAGTAACGAATTCGGTAAAAAGAAACGGGGCTGAAATAAGGTTGATAATACTTGAATTAGAGATCTCTACATTTCCCACATTTTGATCGAACAAGCAAACTTATTAACTGCGTGGTGTTTGTTACATGTAAATTATAATTAATTTTAACATAATTATTGTCTTACTTTGGTAGGTCGTTGTTCAGAAAAATAGAACAAACTCAGATTCGTTTAACTTAATTTCTAAACAAAAACAAGCAAGGTTTTATGTTGCCATTTAATTTAAATATGGAAGTGGAAGTCTCAAAGGGCAGGAAAATCAAGGCTATTGTTTTTAATTAAATATTAGAAAGAAAAGGAAAGGTCCACATAAAAACTACACTAGAAGAATATATAGAAATAGGAGGGTAGAGTTCGCTTAGCTGGACCATGGGGTTTCTGCCACGAACACAGGTCTCAGCGGCGAACCAGGAATGCACCACCGGAGGCAAATCTAATGCTGGTGGCCGCCCGGACTGGTAGGTCAGCAGAGCACCGCTATACTTGCTGCAGTCGGCCGGCTGTCCAACTATCTAGGCTCAACTTCTCCCACGCAGGATTTGGTATGCACTAGGCAGTAGTCTTAGGTAGAAATACCTTATATAAAAAAAAACGAATACCGGGGCTTAGATGGAGAACGGGACGAACGTGCTGTACACCGCGGCAACCGTCCCGAAGAAGCTCGAGACTAAAGCAAAAAGCTCCTTATAAAAGAGACACCACACGGCTCGCCTCACAGTACCAACAACTGGGAGAAGCGGAGGGAAACACTCCTCACACTTGCGAATTCCGATCAGGAAAAGAGGTCGATCGCAATCAACTTGATAAGCCGATTTTAACAATCTGACAGCTCCCGAGAGCCAAATTAGGAAAACAAATTCCAACGACGAGAGCGCGTCTAATAATTAATTAATTAACAAAATCAAACTGTTTCAATTGAAATATTTTCAGGCTGTAATGATTTAATATTTTAAAATTATAAAGGGATTTTTAATCTATAATAGAAGCAATTATTTAATCTAATTTTGGTACAATTTAATGCAAAATAAGATCTGAGAGCAACAACACTCAGCCACAGATTATTAATCCTAGTAGAAAATGACCAAATGAGCACAAATACGTGTTTACTATCAATCTGATGAAATAAGTGTGTCATTAATGTTATATTGTCTGTGGAATATGTAATGTTATGTTGTTATTATTAAATAATTATGTGGATTAATTGGATACACCGTTGGAATTTACAATTTGACCCTGTATGTGGAAAAACATAGAACTGTATGTTTCTCAGAGTTTGATATCCCCAATATTTCGTGGACTGCCGTGGTGATTGTGCCCATACCTTCCTTCGGGATGAGGCCTACAGCCCTGCAGTGGGTTTCTTAAAACCTGACGATGATGATTACTGTAAAGGGCAGATTTGCTTTATCATATATTTGTTAAAATATCTAGCACGGGTACTTAGATATATAATTTAATATTACTTAAACCAACTCTCAACTTTGCGAAGCATTTACTTTATTGTTACAAGTTTATTTTGTATAATTATACTTAACCAGTGGGCGCCCAGAGGTCGAAATTCGACCATAGTTCATTGATTTTTTAAAGTTTGAATTTTATTAGGGTTCTTTTGTCAAAGGGTATTATGTTATAATATCATTGTAGAATGTAGAATGAAAAAGGGTAATTGGAACGTAAGAGTAAAATAATATATACAGTTGAGCATAGCAACCTCCTTCACAACCTTTTTTGAAGTCCTTTATTGACAGATGTCAAAATGTCTTTTTTATTTACATGTGTGTATATGTTGTGTAAAAATGAAGCAGTAGTGTGAGTAATGCATATTTTAATTAATTTAATGTACATCTAATGCATTTTATGTAAAATAAATATAAACTTTAACTATGCCAAATTTCACGTTCATCCGTTCGCCCAATTCCGTTAAAAAGGGATACAAAGTTTAGGCTTCACGTATTAATATATATGATGCCAAAAGAGTCTTGAGTCATCGTGTTGGTGGATTTGAATATTAAAAAAGAAGAAAGCTTTTAAGTGATATTAAAAAGAGAAGGGGCGCAAAACTAGTTGTTCATAAATTTTGCCACAAGTAAACGTATAATTACGACCCTGCTTTACTACGCTAAGTATACGGGCCATGTCAAAGAGGCTGCTAATTACAAACTAACGAGATGAGGACGGTCTAACGATTAATGCTTTCAGCTTAATTAACACGCATATTCTTTTGTTTCTATCACTGTATTATTACAGCATATTCATAAATGCTCGAGATCATCAATTTCCTTCGGGGAATAATGTTTAGTAAATATCCTTACTTAATTTATTTTATGCTGCCCTTTGTCTATACATTTATCATACTCTATCGTTTGGTGTTACATGAGAATATGTGTGAAAACTGTATTATAATACGTTAAACTGGTTACGTTTAAGTATAAGAACATGCCAACAATTTTATGACTTTCTTTGAAGTTGGTGGTTAAAATTCCTAACTCTACGCCGAGTTAAAATAATGCAAGGCATAATACGTATGATATAGCAAACGATATTTAATTAGCTATTTATAATTTATCTCAAAAATTACTGCAGTTTTAAAGAAGGTCATTCGATTTGGAATACGGTTGGAATTAATTGGAATGGCTCATGTACAGTACATATTGCCTACATACCTTTAAGTCTGAAATATTTTGGGATCAAAATAATTTTAACATTACCGCTTGCGCAATCAAACCTTATACAAATTCAACTAAGTTCTAACTAAATATTAAGAACATTAAGTAAATATAGATCATTCCAAAATACAATACTATTATACTCAAATCAGCTGAAATATGTCACAATGATTTCGCATATCGATCGCCGCTGTTGTTTAATGATAAGGTAAATGTATGAATGGAATAAACATAACCATCTGGCTATTCACAATGTGTCCAATTTAGGTAATTAACTGCTGGTTATATTCTATAATTGATATACATAATAATATATTGAATTGCGGTCTAAATTACAAACGGATTTTTTTGGCGGGACCATAGTTTGTCATGTAGTGGATTTTATATTTTATTCATAATCTTGTGTTATTTGACTCTATATTTTGTAATATTGGTATTTAATATTTTGCATTTATCTTTCTATTATAGTTTTCATATTTTATATTATTATAATGGTTTATTGTATATAATATTATATTGTTATTATTGAGAAAATTCTGAAACCACGAATCCTGAAAAAAAAACCGAAAATGCAGTCCTCGGGAATAGTTTAAACTTAACTAGTTTTCTGTTACATAAAAATGGCAATATAGCAAGCAGACCATAATCTTGAAGAACTTTGTTTTTAACCGGAACGGTGGTGCCGCTCAAAGAGACACTATATATATAAATAGCCTACTATAGCTAAAGCTAAGGTAAGCTAAAAATTGTAAGGCTAAGGATCCCATCAGACTTCGTAACTATATAATAATAATCATAAATACAGTGATACAACAAAATAATCCCAAGGAGGGTTGATGTCAGGCAGGCGGCCGATCGTAAAAATTAAGCCAAATCATATACCACAACATGACAAACATATTGTACCGACCCTACTTATATGGGATAAGGGTAAGAAGAAGAAGATTTTTTAATATTGGTGGTATTCATCAGTTATTGTGCACAAGTAAAGTGGGTGGGAAATAATCCACGGACCATGAATTCTGAGATGCCACAGAAACTCCCTGGAAAGTTCTAACAAGGGGGCCACCATCTTGTTAGAACATTGTAATTATCACAAGACACTTGTAATATTATTATTAATATACTTGACAATTGTAGTAATAATCTAGTAGAACGGTAGGCAAAAAAAAATTTGATTTAATAAATTACAAACAACTATTTTTAAATAAGTATATATCTAACGATAATTCTCCTACCTTATTGGTTAGTACGTGTGGGGGAAGTATAGGGTAACGTTTGTAACACGTTTGTTAAGGTCACATATTTTCACCAATGGGTGTGCAGAGATTTGAGGAGTCGCGCTATGAGATATATTGAATTATAAGCATGTTTTTTTTTATTATAAGAGGCAAACGAACAGGCTGTTCACCTGATGGTAAATGATCACCGCCGTCCATAGACACTAGCAACACCAGAGGAGTCTCAATTGCGTTGCCAGCCTGTGTTTGGGGGGAGGGAGTAATGGGGGGAAAGGGGAGAGGCGAAGAGGAGATGGGCCTTCGGGTCTATAGGCGGTGGTGATCACTTAATATCTGCTGACCCCCCTGTTCGTTTGCCTTCAATGATATAAAAAAAATGACCTGTTAAGCTGTTATTTTTTCCCATTTTCAATTTCCCGTATATTAATAACACCTAAGACAAAAGTGGTCTTTAGAGTAAACAGGTGTATCTATGAGTTCAGAAAATTAAAACGGATCACAAAAATTCCTATATCGTATTATATAATTATTATTTTTTTAATACCACTTAAAAGCTAGCTTTTAGAATCTTTAATTTAAGCAACTTAGAACTCTGTCTGCATTAGGTATATTATACAATACCTTCTACAGTAATAAAGTAAATGCTTTGCAAAAGTTGAGAGTAGGTGTGAGTAAATTAAAATATGTTTAAGTACCCGTGCTAGACTCAAATATACTCAGTATATTTTGCTGGATAATAGACAGGATAAAGTAAATAACCAAGTAAAATTGTTACATTTAATTGTTTTTAGGCAATAATAGGTATACCCTCATAGGCCATTATGATGAGAATAACTGTTCACTTGCCCTCAAAAAATTTGTTACTGTAACACGATAATGGCTATACTTGATTATCGTGTTAGTATTGGACCACCGTGATATCAAATCTATCGATAGTCACCATCATCATGCCGAACTGGAACTCTGTCGCCATGTTAATACATTCTGGTAGATCTATACGACAGCCCAAAAGAGAGACTGGGATGGTGTGATGAGTGATGACACAGTTGCGTAACCACCCTTGGTTACTGGATATTCACTAGCTAATCCCAGAATGTGTCATACCAATGCTTGCTGCTACGACAAGCGTTACACCTCAATCCATTCAGACAGAATTGTAATGTCCTTGCAAATCTAAAACATATTTAGCCAGCTTAAAAAAATAGAAAAATTATAAAATCTTTAAATCTCATGACTTAGGACACTCCTATCAAAATCTATGTTCAGAGTAGTTGCACTAGCGGCACCGATTAGTATAGCATTCTGGTCATAGTAGACGAGTATTTAGGTAATGATTTCAATACTTATTGAGGTACTCTGTTAATAATAAAAGCACCGATGACTAAGGTTACTACAGCTTTTGTTTAGAGTATTGGAAAACTTTGAGTGGAATTTTACAACAAAATATAAATATTGTATTGTTGTAGTTTATATATTATTCGCGTGGGTTATTGTCAAGTTAAAATCTCTCCTTAATTACTATCATTCACCATCTCCACGTAAGATCTACATCTCTTGTTAGTTTTAAAATGTCAACATCTTCAATTATAATGAAACTTAATATGTGAACTTAGTGAAACTTAATATGTAAAATTATGTTGATAACTTTGTTGTTTTGCTTGCTCTTATAAATGCTCTTGAAAGCCTTGATTGACAAATAATTTGCTTACCTGTAAAGAGAGTAACCGTAATCGGTTTGGAGTCGTAAAATACCCTATCCTAATAATATTTTGTAGATTGTGAAGGATTTGGCAAACGAACAGGTGGGTCACCTGATGTTAAGTGATCACCACCGTCCATAGACACTTGCAATATCAGGGGAGTCGCAAGTACGTTGCCAGCCTGTGTTTTTGTGGGAGGAAGGGGGAAGAGGAGGAAGGAGAAGGGAGGGGGAGACGGGAGATGGGCATCCCGCGCTCTCACTGACCGAACGAAACGCAACAATGCAAGCATTGTTACTTCACGTCGGTTTTCTGTTAGGGGGTGTTACTACCACGTGCGAGCTGACCCATTCACGCTGAAACAAGTAGTAGCTTCAGCGTGGCTCTACCACCTACTACCTTTTTTGGTACTAATATTATACAAAAAAGTTATTAGGATTACTTTTAGCATTAGTCTTCATTTATAACAATTCGATACTTATCCATTTCCGTCAATTTGGTTCACTTGTTATGTAAATTGTGACGGGCAGTCGGTCCCGAGGGCTCCATCGCAGCGATCACCGCTATTATGACGCGCGATTGGCCAAATTTGCCTTCGAATTGACACTACGGAATATATTATGCGCTTTGTTGAAGAATTGGATACAATCCAAGCGCTATTTTATTTTTGAACTTGTCTTTAACGCTATTAATTAGGATAAGCATAGCTTTTAGGGATAACTATCTAATGAAATTTAGCAATACATATTAAATAGTAGATTACTGTGTGCCAGTGGTAAGTTTTTAATAAGTAAATAAGGGCAAACATTGACGTTTCTACGTCTACCTGTTGTTCGTTGTCATTCTATGTCTAACCCATAGATTTTGCTCTAAATTCATGTAATTTTGTACGCCTATAAGTCGTAACTGTGACGTATTATAAATTTCAATTTACGTTACCATTTCTCATTATATAATATTTTATTTTAGTTGTTCTCTTTTTATTCAATTTAAACCTTATTCAAGTTACTACTGAGCATTTCTTTTTTAATTCCGTCAGTTCACGAATTTCTCTTTAAAATCAACCCCAGAATTTATTTATTTTAGGATCGTCAACATGACAATACACTAGTAAATATATAAAAAACTAGCTAACCCGTGCAACATCGTCTGCACCAAATAAGTTATTACCGGTTCCAATTTTATTTCCAAACGCTAAAAATCTTAAAAAACTTAAAACCCGATTGTAGCGTAACTTATCGGGTCCAATTGTGACTCGAAACTATACTATATATATATTGGCAAGAAATGTCTTCTCGATATCCACTGTTACCTACATAAAACGTAATCTAATATACCTTTCTAACAGTGAAATAATTTTCAAAATAATTGATCAGTTATCGATCGGGATGAAAAATTATTAATCACTAAAACGACTATTAAAAAATAGGGGTTGGTGTTAGAAGGGTGAAAAGTTGTATGTATTTTTAATGCCTGATTATAACAAAATAAAATTTAAAAAAATTGTTAAAAAGATAAAAAATAAATGTTAGGGGTGGACAACCCTTATCACTTAGGGGTATGAAAAATAGATAGTAGCCGATTCTCAGACCTACTGAATATGCATATATAAATTTCATAAAAATCGGTCAAACCGTTTCAGAAGAGTATGGTTAGTAACATTGTGACACGAGAATTTTATATATAAGATAATACTATCGTGATAAATTATAAATGTAATGTTATTTAGAGACAACCACGGCATGCTCCAACAATAAATTAAATATTAAACTATTTTACATATTTAAAAATTTAACATAATAATATACAAAAACAAGGAAATTGAAACAGAAAGAGAAATACAATACTAAAACTAATTTATACTGTAAAATTAAAATTGATTTTAATAGTTCTCGCGTTCTTTCATTACTTTCATACGTGTCCAAAGAAACTCAGTATTGTCGACATCATTATCATCAGCCTATAAGAAACGCACTGCAAGGCCACAAAACTCTTCCCGAAGGAAGGTATTATCACGTCAGTCCACGAAGTATTGGTGATTTCAAGCTCCGTGAAATCCACAGCTGTATATTTTTCCATATACTATGGTAGGTGTTTTCTCAAGTTCAGGTTTTCTCATGATGTATATTCTTTCAATGTCAACTGATAGTGTTACCAATTTATATTAGTAACGGTACGCGAATTCCGAAAATGCGTTGGTCCATGCTGGACTTCAAACCTCTTTTTTATGAGGAAATTCCTATCGGATATTCATCCCACCCGGCAGCCGAGGATGGATATGCCCGATTCGAACGGACTAAAACACCCATGGTATCTTCTTACACATTTAGACCGTGGTAGCAGGGACTGCTTGATCGGCACTACGTCTGCTCCTTCTAAAGGTATTGTCCCCTAAGGGGCCCCGACTGCGGTCTGAAAGGTCAAGATGGTAGATCCCTCAAGGGGAGTGGGTGTTGTAGTGGTCTTCTAGCCTGCGGCTATAAGATTGATATTACGCCGGTCAAACCACTCGATGCCACGACTTTTATCTCAGTATATATTTAAAAATTATTATTGTGGTATTTTTTTCTATACAAACCATTATTCATATTTTTTAATTTCTTAATTAATCTACTAATGTAATCTGTAATATTATATTTATTCTGGGATTGTGGCAAACGTCCGAGGGCACACAGCGTTTTGTAATAGGTTGTCTAGTCGACGTTTCATCGTATAAGCATTACCATACGACGCGACGTAGCAATACAGTTAGCCTTTTGGCAAAATTTCCTTCTGGTAGCGGCCTAGATGCTATCATTTAAACATTGTCCATAAATTATACTGCTGCAAGTATAAAGGTAACGTGGAAAGTTAAATTTATTATTTAATTTAGGTTATTATTGAATTAGTAAGAAAATTTTACACTGGCTACATTTTAGTTAAGTTCTAGGTAATTCTGCTAGGTGGCGCCACACTGTGTCTATGGTCGGCCTGTTGCGTGTTCTTACAACTATTTTTTACAAGAATACATTCTTTTATTAGAATTCCTAGTCCTTAATCCAATAGTTATTTATCTGTATATGCGTGTACTTAGTTAAACATAAAATATACGTTTACTGTTCACAAAACAATATTATTTTATAAAATTAGTTTGGTACTTCAGAAGTTTCAAATTCTTCACCAGTTTCTAACTTACAATATACATTTATTTACGGTTCCGAGAATACTTGGGGGAGCTTTAATTTTCATGAGAGTTTTTGCTTGTTCATCAAAATTTATTCTGTTTAAGTATGACTTTTGTATTGTTTAATAATTAGACCCTATTTTAATAGGAGCAGAGTGGCTCAATGTTTTTCGCTTTATAATACTTACTTTCATGTTTCCGACTTCTTAAAACTTTGAAGAAGTTAATAACTGCGGCAGTTTTAGAAGTTTTTTCCTACAAAAAGTATTTATTAATATAATTAACATTTCCCTGAAAGTTAGCTTAATTAGAAATGTTAACTTATGCATCATGAGATCATTACTATGCAGTAAATAAAAGATTAGAATTTCATATTTTATTCGTAGATGTAGATACAAAATAAGTGTTTAAAATCATAAGTTATTGTAAATCCGAAATGTATAAAAATGTAACCATTTATCAAAGGCAAATCAATAGACCAGCCGATTTAGTAAGTTCTCGACTTCAGATGGACTCCATACCTTCTATATAAATTAGAGACAAGTTAATTTCGAAAGCGGTATTTAAGAATTTGGAATGGCATTTCTGTAACAAGGAAATGCAAATGATTCCTGATAGTTGCGGAAGGCTGAAGGTGATGCTGACGAATTATTCATTCCGAATACATACTGTTTGCCACCACTCGCTGATTAACCGACGCCTAGTTGAGTAACGAACTCTCCTCGACTTGCTAAATAGTCGACGGCGACTAGGTGCTAGCGTCTGGAAGACGGTATGGGCGTCAGCGAGTATTTCCGTCAATAACGGTGAGAGTTTTCGAACACTGCGCTGCATTAAACGTTGTAAACACAAATCTATTCAATTAATGAAAATATCCACATAAAATCATAAATAGTTCAATTTCTACCACATCTTTCATAAAAACTGTTACGCTTAAGTTTAAAATCTGTCACCAAATAACTACGGATATGGGTTCGATAGCCTTACTTAGGTTGCGTATCATTTGATTTAAGGTGACATAACACCCAAGGAAAATGATTAACAAAAATATATAGAATATAGCTGAAGGATCATTCTTACAATGCTTAATCATAGTTAGACAATAAAATAACCAGAATAACCTGTTATTAGAGGTTTGATCATTATTAAAACTTTTGGTGCAATTTATCCTTTCATATCACAATTTCCCAGCCAAACGATTCCCGGCCATATAAATACGTTTTTAATTATCTAATATTATAAGCGTCTTATTATTCAACAATATTAATCAAATGGTATGTTAACGCAAAAGCCATGAGAGCCGAATAGTGAAAAAGGATAGAATATTGATCCTAAATGTTTGTATAAAGTGTAATAGTTTTCATATTAAATAGTTTTTACCAGACTACGGGAAGGGTAACGTTTTGTGTAAGGTATATTTCCTATGCACGAACTGTAGCTTAAACGGTTTCATGGATTTCAACCTACGAGGTGGCGGTATATTTGACTTAGCTGTGGAAATAACACTGGCTACAATATTTAAGTTTAACATGCATGAAATAAAAAGAGAGAGAGAGAAAAAACAGATCAGATGTTTTAATTTTTCACCATTACTAATTTTACTTGTATTAAATGGAATTTGATTACAAATCAATTTATTTGTATCTAATCACTTGGACCACGGACTAGAGTCGTCTATTCGCGACTGTGCAAATTCGTTATCACAGCTATTCTTGCTAAATATATTCCACTACTAATTGTGATTATGCCCCATACTAAAGTCAGACTTAGGTACATTTAATATAATTTACTTTGCGCGAAAGCCTTTGTCCTATTTCCTTTGTTGTAACATTATAGTCATATTACTTTTATAAATTACTGACTCCATTATATCAGACATATACAGAGGTTGTGTAAAAATGTATCTCAAAATTTAGTTGTATTCAGTTTCTAGAAGTTCCTAATAATCAAAAGTGGGATTCAAAAAAGCAAATTTTAAAAGCATTTGTTGAACACAAAGCATTTTCTGACGCATTGTTGACATTGATGGAAAGCCTGTGAAATATCTTAAGGTGCCATTTCTAATTGTTCCTCGTTTCTATGTTTTGTTTATTCTGTTCCCTTATTTTTTAATGCTTAGACGTAATTGGGTAAGTTCAACATAGTTATGTTTTAGCAAAATACACCTAAAAGCTACTTTCCAAAAAAATTTTGGGAGAATATTTGGCAAAGCGAATATCGAATTTTGTATTTCAACATTTTTTGCGCACATCATTTAAACTACGTCACGTTAAACCTTATTGTTCCACGATCGATGATTTATCCAGTGTTTATTTATAACAACGAGTTAGCATGTAGGGTGTAACAATAACCCAAATACTGTATATCGGAACTTTCCTAACTTTACCACAATAAATCTTTACAAAATAACATAATTTACTCGAATATTTTTTTATTCTTTACAATCATAGATGTGATGTAGTGTAAGTCAAGAGCCGAATTTCCACTAATGGATGATTGAGAGTGTTATAGCCTACCACTATACTTTTACATTAATACATACGTAGTTCTGTTTGTATATCTATTTTTGTTTCCTAAGGTGGTACACAGGCATCTATCATAGAGGCAAAGAATCGCAAAGGTAACATTTTTTGCCCTGTTTGTCTGACCATGGCATTTTGTAGATGGGAAGTAATTACAATTGTTTTAGATAACTAGGAAAAAAACGCTGTTTTATTTACTGGGAGTATTAATGTCATTGCGAAGTTGCTTTTAAACGTTTTGGTAATACTTATAGAAATCGTGTATTATGACTGAATAAAAATAAAAGCAAACGGAGCCACCGGAATAGCTAGAAATTAATAAATTTGTCAATAATTTAATTATGTTAAACGTTTTCATCGTTAACTAATTAAAACAGAAAGCTGAAACACAAATTAAACGGTATTAGAGAGGATAAATTTTTTATCGGAAAAAATTAAAAGAATTCACCTAAAGCCAAATACACCAACGATTCCAACGAACCGGATTATAGTCAGTTCAGTGAGTTTTCCTTTGGACAAAATTAATTTGTGTTGTTGATTGTATAAATGGAGGGAAGCAAAACAAAACTGTACGTTGAAATTGTTTTTAAGCATTATTTTGCGTTACAAGTGTTTTGGTCTTTATAGGTTTAATGTTATCTGATATTAAATGATGATATGGTAGATACGTATTACACTCAATATAAACGACAGGAATCACTCTTAAGTTCAGCAGCTAAAAAGGTCTAGGAGTTACAAAATAAATAAATTTCAGCTCATTGTAACATTCAAACTTATGTCAATTATTTGTCTTTATGTTTTAAAATATAGACAACATTTTTGGAAACATAGCATAGGATTTATGAAGCCACGAATACCAAGCTGGAGGACCCTATGGTGTACCAATATAAAAAATGCTATGTGGACCGTTTCGGATTCCAACTATTCATGAGATGTGAAGATAAGAAATGGTTAACGAAATCTATAGTATATAAAAAATAGATGTTGATCTACGTACGAGATTGACAACCTACAACAACGTATTACAGTCAAAGTTAGCACATCTAAGCAGGCCTTTTGTTGTCACTTCTTTTTTGTAGACACGCTAATTTTTGAAATATAATATTAAATTAAAAGTTAATTTTATTTTTGTAAAGGTTACCAAGATTGTTTTTTTTTTTCAATCTCTATTTTTTCAGTTTTCATGGAAATTTTTAGATATTTTCGAAATTTCCTTTATAGCTATGGATCTAAGATTTTCATACTATCCATTTTACTCGATATTAGCGCTTTAACACACCAACATCTATAATAAATAATATAGAACTATTGAACATATGAGAGTCATAATGCGTACTGAGCATTATCACAAATGACCTGGACACATAACATCTGCCGACTTTTGACTTTTGATGACTTTTTCATAAATATATATATTTCTGACGCCAGTAAAGATACAAAGAGGGCGCATATAACTAAAATAAAGACGGAGAAAAGCCTGTAGCTTGAGCGAATTATGCCTAACTCGTCTTTTGAATAAGCATTACTTGGGAACAGTAGCTCATAGATGAACAAAAAATATTATTACATGCATTTTTTATATCTGATTCTGAATAAATATCTATTTTCTATGTATAAATATAAAAAATACAATATAATAATAATAATATATATAAATCTTAATTTTGGCCTCTTTATTTGGAGTATACTAGTCTAAAAACATTCCATGAAAATTTTTTAGGCCTTAATTCGTACAAAACTTGCACATATTTATCCTGGTTTTTAATTACACAATTTACAAATTACAATAGTAGCTCAATACAAAAATGCCAACGTATAAATGGCATTTCCACACACTATTTTTAGTAATGGCAGTAGATTTTCAAATAGTTAGAACCTAATATTGCAAAAAAACGTACACTATTATGCCTATTTTACAATGCTACATTTTCAGACATCTTTGGTAAGAAAGTGGAGATTTTCAAAAATGTATATGTAATAGGTGTGAATGTAAAATTTAATTCCTCGTACAGCGTGTTGCCTCCACCATAGTTCGTATAAATCAAGTTCCAACTCGAGGGGAGTTTTTGTATCGCATTGTTTCGCTCGCCCGCAAACGGATGCTGCCGTCGTCTCGCAATTTATCACCACTTTAAGAGTTTTGGATGCAACCACAGGAATAAAAAGAAAACTGACGAACATTACCGTTGGATGAACGTGGATTCTAGTGATTTACTTGCGATAAAGAAAATAATTTTATAACAACTATTGACTATAAGAAAGTTCTTGCGGAGATGGAAACAAGCAATTCGTTTGTGTTTTATTTTGGAATTAAATGGTGTACATTCAACTGTTAATTTTCATTAGGATAAGTGTCTCAGCCGGTATGATAACGTTGACTTTCAGAGCACCTCATCTGCCAACGGTCACAAATATTCATGTTATTATCATGTAAGCAGATGGTAATTGTGTCCAAATTAATAACGACCTTTATGCACTAGGTACTCATATATCATGCGTTATAGTGGTAGGTTTAAACAGTTTGCTTTCTCACGATTAGCCAATGTTTATCCAGTATTCAAGCAAGATTCATACTCGAACGGACCTCTACCATAATGAATAAGTCCTTCTCACTCTCTTTTGCTTTGCAGCATTACGGGATCAACAAGTCTGTGTAACTGCCAATAGACATCTAGGCCGCCATAATAACAAAGACTGTCAATGGACTGTAAACTTCTGAATAGTCTTTGCTTTTGATTTTTTTTACTGACTACGCTTTTGACCTAGCAAGCTCTTAACAGCTTCACCGGACTACTAAGGCGAGCGGTTAAGGCACTCAGCCGATTTTATTTGACATCTAGCTCAAGGCTGCACGGTACACCGCGGCTTGGGCTGTTGCCTGATACATGCAATTCGTGACTTATTTTTTCTTTTTTTTTTAACGCGGGGAAAGCGTTCGGACTTATCTGGTGTGCGGGAGCGAAATTGACTCCCAGACCACGGCGGCGTGATCTGTGGTTACACGACTGTGGGCGTGAATACGCTCTGTTTGGAGAGACAGGCTGGTACTGATCGTTCACTGCCGTTATTTCATCGGGAGGGTCGGTAAGCGGACGTCTTTTACGGACGGTTCGTATTTTATGCTTTTCATTGCATCCTCAGGTCTAGACCATTATAGATAGTCCATATTGGTACAAAACAAATCTTTATTTATTTATACATTATGCCTTAAATACGCAAACTCTTTTGATATTGATATGTTAATTCCAATATACTCTGATGTTATATAAATGTGTCTCTGTTTGCTTGCTGTAATAAAAATACTTTCTTCATTTCTTGTCATTCCATTTAATTCAATATTAATGCTATCTATCACATTCTATCAGGTGGTCAAATAATAAATGTTAAAGCGAAACAAGATTAAACGAGTACGTATTTGGCATCACTATTTTTGCGCAGAATATTAATTTCTAAGTGTAATTCGATACTTAAAACAATGAGCGAAGTCGTACAATAGGTAAACGAGCGAAACATAAGATACAACGGGCCTCTGAAGTTACTCCAAAAGACCCAAAACCACCGTCTTATTGTACTCGAATGATTATGAACCGACATCTTTCTGGTTACCAATAACTAATCTAACTTAACAAAGCATCGTAATTAAAACTTCGGTTCTTTGAAGAGACCCGCTCGAGGCATTTGAAGCGTTAATTAATCTATCTAAATATTAATATCAACTTTATTGTGTTTTATGTAAATACCAGATTGGTTTGAAATGAGCTCGGAAATTAGGTCTTTAAACAAAAAATAAAATAGTATTTCGTGAGTTTTGTGCAGTTGCTGACCAAGTGACGTAAGAATTATGGTAATAACCAAATCACCGTAATAGTGCAGGCCAAATGTGACAGGAATGTGCGAAGCACGCGTACCCGCTTGCACTCTGAAACAGGCCTGAGACAATATTATCGCTTGAAAAATTATTCAGGCCAGAAATAAGCTTTATCTATGTAAACTAATCTATACTAATATATAAAGCTGAACAGTTTGTTTGCTTGAACACGTTAATCTCAGAAACTACTGGTCCTATTTGAAAAATTATTTCAGTGTTAGATGGCTCATTTATCGAGGTAGGCTATAGACTAGATATCATACATAGGAGCACCAATGATGTATGTTTCAAAATCAGGATTAACGTACGTATTATTTAAAAATATTTTCACGTTCTACGTAAACGAAGTCACGAGTTAAAGTAAGCGTTATCCCAAAATAACTATTAGGTGCGGACGAAGTCGCGGGCAGAATTATTACATAAAATTAAGCGTTTGCTTGATAAAAGTTGTAATAATACCCCAGCTATAACAATAATGGAATAATATTTCCATTTTTCAAGTATATATTAATTTTGTCACATGATTTTGTATACAAAAAACATCGTTTTCAATTAAAATTTAGTGACAAGGGTTTTCGGTGAGAGGAGGCGTGGACCGGCGCAGTGTCGGAGGATAGTCCCTCGCGGCAAGTTTATTTAATTACTTCTACTAATTTTTTATAATTATGTAATATCTAGTTTACGTATTTGTTCGGCAACTACATGCAAAATACTTATATAAACCGTAGTTTTAGAAATTAAAGTGCGCTGATATCGAACGAGGACATCTTTTGTATCAACGTATACACTCTAATATACGTATACACTATAATATGTTAACATAATAATACTGTAACGTATAGGTATATATTAGACATTTATAAACTCGAGGTCCGTATTCCATTTGAACGAACACCATTAAAGTTAGAACACCTAATTGTTTTCTCATGAAGAAGAATTTTACGCTATGAATTTTATGGCAAATCATTATGTGGATGATAATGATTGTTCGGGCATAAATTGGTCGAGGAGTAGTCCAAATTCTTTTACACATATTATATATCAATAAAAATCGGAGATGACAAGGTCACTTGCCCTTTACTCGGTCTTGGACTTACTCGCTATACGTATACGTACACACGATAATCGGTGATTCAATATTTGTGGTGTGCATTACCTGCGAAGTCGGTGCTTTGTTAAAATCACCAATGGCGGCATAGAAGACGAACAGGGAAGTAAGCCTTTATGCCGATTATAAAGGAATAATTTTGGTGTTTATTTTAAAAGAGTATCTAATTCCAGCCGTATTTATATACCGTCCACCACTTAAGATAGATACCCCGGCCTATGTGGATGTGGTGGTTGCCAACCCAATGATATCAGCATATGAGCTCTTATCTATATAACTGGTGACATAATAACCAATTACTAGTGGGCGCCCAGTGGTCGACATTCGACCATAGTTCATTGATTTTTTGAAGTTTGAACTATATTAGGCTTCTTTTGTCAAAGGGTATACTTCTATAATCAAAGGTTTTCATCGTGACTTCACAGTTATTTGCCACTCTTTTTTTAAATTATATAAACATTTAAAAAAATCTATGCCTAAATGACTATTGAAATTAATTATAAATTTGAAACAAATAAACAGGCGGTTATATGGTGGTAAGGCTCTCAAATTCTAAGTAAATATAACTTAACAAAAATAAAGAAATTGAACTCAATAGAATCAATTGATGAATCCAAAACAAAGATGTTTTTAATACTACTACTACTTAATCATTTGAAGTGAGTTCACGATAAAAAAATACTATACATTAAAATATTAACATTGACGTTGGTAATATCGCTTTACTTATGACAACGTGAAGTAAATTGACATGAAGTGAAAGCAGTCCTACAAATTTTGACATTCAATAAGACCAAAGAAAATAATGATTATTTCAGTGGTTCCATAAATTTACTAAAGTTAAACTATTTATCGATTAATTATTAATGTATATTATGAATTTACGTATTATATTATTAATAAATGAACCTACAATTTGACCAGTTGATTTGAAAGGGCATGTAAGGCATGCAACGTCAGTCATGTTAAAAATATTAAAGAGGTAATTGGAACGTAAGAGTAAAAGGGAGGATGTCACAACGTCTTTTTCTTTTGCATATGTGTATATGTTGTATAAAATTCAAGCAGTAGCATGTATATTTTAATTTTTTTAACATACTTCTAATGCATTTTATATTGAAAAAATAGCTTTGTGCACTTCTCCTCCATATAAACTTTAACTATGCTAAATTTTAAGTTCATCCGTTCGCGCAATTCGCTTAAAAAAGGGTACAAAGTTTTGGCTTCACGTATTAATATATAGGATAAGACTTATTTCAATGGTTTTATAAATTTATTAGATAATATACATTTAGTTATCTATATTTATTAATTATGATTATTTACTATATTCATTATTTATGTAGTAATGTATGGTATGGATTTAAATAGTATTATATATTTAAAATAATTATTTTATTATTGTAAAATTAACCTGTAATTTGACCAGTTAAATTCAAAGAGTATGTAAGGTATGACAAATATAATAATAATAGTTATATGTTTTAATATCATTGTTGAATGTAGAATGAAAAAGGGTAATTTGAACGTAAAAGTTAAAAAAATACATACAGTCGAGCATAGCAACCTCCTTCGCAACCTTTTTTGAAGTCCTTTATTGACAGATCACGGACGTCAAAATTTCTTTTTTATTTACATGTGTATATGTTGTGTAAAATTGAAGCATTAGTGTGAGTAATACATATTTTAATTAATTTAATGTACATCTAATGCATTTTATATAAAATAAATAGCTTTCTGCACTTCTCCTCCATATAAACTTTATCTATGCCAAATTCCACGTTCATCCGTTCGCCCAATTCCGTTAAAAAGGGATACAAAGCTTAGGCTTCAAGTATTAATATATAAGATATTGAACAATATGACAAATGACAAATGGCGCTTGTATTATTAAAAAAAAAAGCTCCATAGAGTTACTTGCCGGCTCTTCTCGACATTAAGAATGTTTTCTGAATCGGTCGTTACACGTTAATATTCCTAAAGGACTTTTTAGGACAGAACTTTAATAAAAAAAAATATGACTTGGATTCTAATATAACTCGTAGTACCACTTGGTGTAATATTTTATAGTTGTAATTTAAAATGGATGAAGTTGCGCGTGATATATATTCTAAATTTAGGAAAATATGTTATTTACTATCTAGTAACTTAGAACTAGAACTTAGACTCTTAAAAATGGAGTAATTACCACATAGAGTGTAGATTGGAAAGTAAGCTAAGTAAGGAAAAAGTAATAGTGCAGGAGAGCCGTGTGGCATTAACTTGAGAAGAACTAAACTGTGAATGCCTATTGGTATGCCTAGTGGATTTATTAATAGTAATATCTGGATCACCTAAACCGATTTTGAAAATTCTTTTACCAATAAAAAGCCACGTTATTTGTGAATGTCATAGGCTTAACCCGAAAAATTAAAAGACTTTTGTGGTAGTCGGATTTGCAAAGTAAGTTGGAGAAAAAACGGTCGAACGAAATCGTTTCTTACGAACGCTGCCTTAACGATGAGAGATGTATTATTGAGTTCTAGAGAAAAGTTGTAGAGCGACAGCATATGCGTAACTTTTATATTTAAGTCAGAAAAAGTAAATTTTTATATCATTACATAGTATAAAACAAAGTTCCCTACCGTGTCTGTTTGTCTGTCTGTTCGCGATAAACTCAAAGACTACTGAACGTATTTTCAAGAGGTTTTCACCAGTGGATAAAGTGATTCACGAGGAACGTTTTGGTATATAATTTGTCATTTGATATTTTATAATCAGGGCGGGACAACGTCTACCGGGACCGCTAGTTAAAAGAATAATTGAAATCATAAAGTGATGTTTATTTTGTATTATAATGGTTATATGTAGCATATAGTTATTAAGAATTATTATGAACAAGCATTATGAATTCTTATCAATATGTAATGATATAATAACTGAGCCACAGCAATGCGTGGTCGGGTCAGTTACTCATTTATAATTTACTAGCTTCTGCTTGCAGTTTCGCTCGTGTTAATGTAGAATTGATTTATCTTTCAGGTATCGTAACTTTATGTTCTTTTCTGTCCTTCAATTTGTGAGTAAAATTTCACGATGATCACTTTAGTAGTTAAATCGTGAAAGCGTAACAAACAAACGGACGTTCGCATTCATAATATTATTAGCGAGAAGGGCAAAAAGTCATTTAAGTAAAAACTCGTTTTACAAAATAACGTAATACATAGTATAAAACAGAATAAAAAAATTATCTTTCCTCATTTAGGTTAAAAACCTCAAGTTATTTTTCGGCCATCCCTTTTAATTTAAGTTAATTTGACAGTTCAATTAACTCCATTCACACAGCGGTCAGGGGGTTAAAAAGTGTCAATTTTTATATTAACGAGTTCCATAAAGCGAGCTCCCTTTTTTATTAAAATCCCGAATTTTTCTAACTTTTTCATATTGATACAATACGACTTTTTGTGTGCCTTTGTATCTACGTAACTCATTTAAGGGTTAAGTTTTTCATTTTTATTCTATTTATAAAGACGGTATTGTATTGTGAATGCTCTGACTTGTTTATTTTTATGTGAAAACTTCTTTAGGCGCTTTGAGCGGTATTTTTTGGATGCATATAAATTTATTGTTTCGCGTGATGACATGCTACTAGCGTGACCGTTCGTATTGCGCTTGCGTCAGACTAGGGACGCGTAATGTATATATTTATTGCTCCTTGTGATGAAAATGTTTTTACTTAAAAATCATCAAGTTACTAATATATAAAATTACCAATGATTGTTCGGTAATGACACATAACCTCAAAACTTTGATCAGAAATATCTGTGTAACTATGACTTTCCGCCGGGAGGGGAAATCACCACTTTCCCCCGCTGCTCCCATCCCCTTCAATCTTTATGCTAATTTCAAATGCAGCCCTTTAAAACACTTTTAGATTCCAAAAGACTTTATTTAAAAACAAAGTATTCAATAAGATTTAGGTGGAAAATGGGTTGATATAGAGTTTAAGATAGATTTTCCTTTTTTTTCTCGACTGCTTGCTCTTTTATTTTGGTTTGGTTGGGTTAGGTTAGACTTGCAAAAGACTTAGACTTGTTAGACTTGTTGTTAAGTCGCCGAAAGGCACCGGCAGCTGCGTCCCAGCACGCAGTTGGCGGTCGACTCAGCTCAGGCCCTCCCCCGGGGGCCTGACAGCAGTCCATGATGGATTTTCTCTCCACGTTAAAAAAAAACAAAAAAAAAAAAGGTTAGACTTGCAAAAAAAATAACACGAGCCAGCCGCGGTAGCGGTCGGCGAGCGCGATGCATTTAATAAACAAGTACCGAACACAGTTATTTCATTGTTTTGAGTTTTCGGTTCTGTCAACAGTCCTTATTATTAACTTTTTAAATTTAATTTTTGACAGCCAATCTTCTAGACTATTACTGCCATTATCGAGTTGGTAATAATATGACAAGTGTCATATGATAAATTCAATGTTCTAACAAGATGGTGGCCTCCCTTGTTAGAACTTTCCATGGAGTTTTTGTGGCATCTCAGAATTCATGGTCCGTGGTATTATTTTTTTTCACTTTATTATTTACACTTACACTTTATTATTATTCACTTGTGCACAATAACCAAACTATGATGATGATTGTTCCTACCGATTTCGGTCATGGCGACTACTTTGACCCCTAATCACAGTAATAGCGCTGGTGCGCTCGAAGATGGCTTATGTAGCCTATCCTCGCAGCGAAATTCCCGTGCGCATTGAAGGCACGTGAGTAGGTATGCCGTTCTCATTATATATAACCAAACTATATTACATAAAACACTACCAATATTACAAAATATACAGTCAAATAACAAAAGATTATGAATAAAATATAACATCAACTACATAACAGACTAAGAACCCGCCTAAATCTCGACATGCTTGTATATATATTTATATCATAGGAGGCAAACGGACAGGTGGGTCACCTGATGTTATGTGATCACCACCGTCCATAGACACTTGCAACACCAGGGGAGTCGCAAGTGCGTTGCCAACCTGTCTTGGGGGAAAGGGGGAGTAAGGGAAAGAAATGGAGGCGGGAGATGGGCCCCCGGCGCTCTTACTGACCGAACGAAACGCAACGGATCGGTTTTCTGTGAAACCATTAATATTTTCAGCGTAGCTCTACCACCTTGAAAAATATTACCATGGTTACCAACATTACATTATATGCCAGTAATAATTAATTTATTTGATGATAACATATTTTAACAATACAATGTTAGTGTTTAGACACACTTAGTATTATATACTTTGCAGTTTTTAGTGATTTGACTACAATCTCAACTGCTGTTAAATGATCGGCTCTAAGATGGTAAACACGTTAAACCAAAAGTAGTATGCAATCAATTACCCTTTACAGAATACACCTATTGGTAAGATTTTTATCTAGATCGCTCGTTGCAGCATCACAGAACGCTATCACGTCAAAGTCTATATAACTTTTACGAAGAGACTAGGGCATATAATGCTTTGTAACAATATTCGTATATGTCCCTTTGAACCTTAGGGCTTGATTAAAAAGAAGTCTGCTATCAAATCGTTTCATAATTTTGTAAAGCATGTGATCTTTAACTTCAAAGCATTTAACAGACTTTGAAATTACCACGACTCTCTAACCTGCACATAAATCATGACTGACAAATATTTGTGACCTTATTTATTATGTTCATGCAACGCATCAAGGGTAAAAGAAATGACTCCCATCAAATTGCAACCACCCCCCTCTATATATATATATATATATATATATAGAGGGGGGGGGGTGCAATTTGATGGGAGTCATTTCTTTTACCCTTGATGCGTTGCATGAACATAATAAATAAGGTCACAAATTATATATATATATATATGTGTGCGAAATAAAAAAAAATGATATAGCTTTTACATAACAGTTAACATATAATAAATTTCCTTCAACAGTTCTATTGTTTCATTATGCTATTTTACTTTATAGAAAATCCAGGCTTACTGTAGTGCAACGAATACCTTTATGGAAAATGAATAAAAAAAAATGATGGTGAATGGGACTTAAATAAAGAAGAAAATTGAATATTTATTTACTGCAAAAATGTTTGAAATATTATTTTCATTTCACACAAACAGGTCATCCGTATGGACCGCTCGTCGAACAATTTGCGAGATTTGTTCAAATATTTTTCCCCATATTTCAAGTTTTCTTTGGTAGATTTCTTCCATATAAACAGATTTTAATGATTGGATGAGCACACAGGCAAATATTCGTAATAAAATGGGACGATCTGTTTTATATTTTACTAATACGTGTTCGGAAATATGAGCTGATGGCGGCGAGTTAGTTCTTTTGAAAATGGTTCTGTTATATATTCGGAGTAATGATGGTTGATGATTAATTACTATTTAATATATAATGGTGGTAGAGCCACGCTGAAACTATTATTGGTTTCAGCATGAATGGGTCGGCTCGCCCGGGGTACTACCACTCTCTCATAGAAAACCGACGTGAAGTAACAGTGCTTGCATTGTTGCGTTTCGTTCGGTCAGTGAGAGCGCCGGAGACCCATCTCCCCTCCGCTCTCCTCTCTCCTCTCCTTTTCCCTCCCCTAACCCTTCCCTCCGAAAGATGGCAACGCACTTACGACTCCTCTGGGGTTGTTAGTGTGCATGGATGGTGGTGATCACTTAACAGCAGGTGACCCACCTGTTCGTTTGCCACCTATGACATAAAAAAAAAAAATTACTATTTCATCATCTAGCATTGTGGTTGGTAAACTGCGGCTTTATTACACATTGGCTGCGGCTCTTCGGCCTACGGAAAAGATGGAGAGGGAAAGTTCCTCCCAAAAAAAAGACACATTTAACAAAAGGAAGCTTCAGAGTGTACTTTTATTTCTAACTAGCTGTACCCGCGACTTCGTCCGTGTGGAATCTTACGTAAAAAACAGTGATTAATAAAGTCATGTGAATGTTTTAAGACCATTTACTTATCTAATTTTATCTCGTACTTACGCCGCGTCGGCATTAAAATTACAATAACTTTTGATAGAGTGGACCGAATTTAATGAAAAAAAACTAAGCTACTCTCGTGGATATGCTTTATGATTTTCTTGGTTTTATTGTGACCCCAGTAATTTAGCATTGTAAGGGGTGTCGAATAACATCTAACACTTGAGACACCCAAGCCAACCTCACCTGCACGTGGTGCACCCTGCTGAATAATGAACGAGGCAATGGCGAAAGCGGGGTGGTAGGGTTCTACAGCCTGACTGGGTCGCAACCACCATGTATATGGCGAAAAAGCCCGTCATAGTGATTCGCTTCTGCGGATCTCGTTTCGGGATCAGCCTGTGCATATCCAGCTGTTCGCAGGCCGGCATGACAGCGGTGACCGGCGATGGATAGTGTGTCACTCGGTGGTCGCCATTGTTTTTGGATTGTACTGTGCTTACCATCAGGCACATGCCGTGCTACTATAAAAAAAAAAGTGTTCATACAAACAGACAGACGGACATTTCTAAAAATGATTAAAATGTATTTTATTATTTATTCCATGACACCTGCAACAATTTTCTTCACAAAAATCTAAAAAGTACAGACACTCATACATTCATATTACATGTATAGATTATTACCATAATAAACACTAAAGCAAAGTTTGAGTTAAAAAAAGTTAACCAAGTATTAACAAGGCGCTGTCGAAGCGGTTATGATGTATCTACAGCTTTTTAATTATAATATAATTGACTCCAACAAACAAAACGATTTCAAGTTTGAAATTCTCCATTACCTTGGTTTTATTTTCGCCAACATTAGTGAAACAGGAGACGATGAAGAAAAGAAAACAAAAAAACAAAAAAGAAAGTTCTACAATTTCATAATAACGTTCTCGGAGAGCTGAATCTCCAAAAGATTGGAAGAACATGTACGGATTTAATCGCGCCTTCTATTAGTATTCGGGGCAACAATGCCAATATATTGTGACCAGTCTCCGCACCAATCAGGCGTATAACCAACTTATCCAATAACCTATAGTGGTGTTATTCTGGTCTCTCATCAAAATGCAGTCGAACAAGATGGTGACGGTACCCTGTTTATTCGAAAGTTGTGTTTTGTCTCTATACTTCTAGATATCATCTCACATGTAGCCTCATAGAATCGTACAATGTATGAAATGCGAATAATAATCCTTCTCAGTTTGCCAGACAATTTTCTTTATTTATGTCTGCTTAGTAGCCATAGATGAGCTTTAACATTTTCGATAAAAAAAAGTAACTATATACTTTTTTTCTATAACATTAATGACATAATTTATAAACTGCTTTACGCTCTTTATGTCTACAATATTTGTATATTATAATACTAGATAATATTTACCGTCTATGAAAAAAAACGAAAAGAAATACAGATAATAATATTTATATGCTTACAGTTATTATGATCTAATTTAGATCACTAGTTTTTTTTTAGTAATATTTATAAGTTTTAGTGTTTGAAGCTCTCAGCTGAAATGACAAAGATGGTAGATATCTAATATGGTGAAAATGCAAAGCCTAGAGGTGATCTAGCTCACAAGTGCAACTGCTAGAACACACCTATAGGCGCTTGACGAATGATTTTCAATGTAAAAAATCCCAAATACCATGTTATGGTTTCATAACAATGCTATCCTTCACTGAAAGCTACGAGAAATCTTTAACAAGGATTCGAACCTAAGGCTATGTACGCCGTGTCGCTAATGTACGCTAATCAATGAGCCGTCATAACAACAAAATAATTGATTGAGTTTATAGCTATAATGTATAGGAGACAAAGTTTGTTTGTCTGTAAGAGGCAATCCCTGGAATTGCTAATCTTATTCTTAAAATAATTTTACAATGAACAGGTTGCATTATCCCGATTGCAGACTATAATTTATTCCTACTAATTATGATATAGCGGGAAGTCACGAATAATTATTTAGAAATAGCTGTGTCTTTTGTTCTTATAAACTGAAGTATCACAAAATCGATAGCTTGAAAATATTATCTGAGTTTGAATATATTACATACATATGAATTTTTATGGTTGCGATCGGTTGAAATTAATGCCAGTTTATCGCATAAAAACTTTTTCCATTCAAAAAGACTTAGGATGGCAGCTTTCACTGTGATCGCCAAACAATTTCGAAGTTTAACAATCTCTTATACAAATACTAACATCCATTTTTTCATTTGTAGATAATTACTCACACACACACACATGCATGATAATCGTGTCATTTATTTATTTAACGTGAGTCATCAACATGCCAATATATATGTAAAGATAAAAACACTAACAATTTTGTAATTAAATTTAAATGCAGTCATATTTATAGACATCCACTGAACTGAACTGACATAGACTGAAACTATTACTGGTTTCAGCATGAATGGGTCGGCTCGTCCGGGGTAATACCACCATCTCATAGAAAACCAACGTGAAGTAACAGTGATGCATTGATGCGTTTCGTTCGATCAGTGAGAGCGCCGAAGGCCTACCTCCCCTCCCCTCTCCTCCTCTCCATCTCCCTCCCCTAATCCCTTCCTCCTATAGGGTGGCAACGTACTTGCGACTCCTCTGGTGTTGTTGGTGTCCATGGACAGTGGTTACCACTTAACAGCAGGTGACCCACCTGTTCGTTTGCCACTTATGACATAAAAAAAAAATCCAAGACATGCTCCAACAATCAATGAAATTTCAATAAAACTAAATATTTAACTATTTTATAGGTTTAAAAAAGTAACATAAATAATATGAAAATAAACAAACTATAATAGAAAGAGAGAAAAAAAAAACAAAATCAATTAATACTCTAAAACTCTATTTTATTAATAGACTGATATATTACTACGCCTGTTTTAAATTTATTTCCTTTATTTGAGAAAATGTTGCATGTTTATGTAATGTATTACATGACTTTACATTCTGTTGACCGGAGAGTAAATGCATAAATCAGTATGATCTATGTAATAATGATTTATTTGTATGGCAGCGATAAAATGGCGTCCATGTAGAAGTATGACATCATGCATAGTAACATCATGATTGTGATTTGATCGATTAATCCACCAAGAACAATCGAATAAAACCTTAATCGATACAGAAACACAACACTGACTATAATTACGATGAATTATTCTTATGTGTGATTAGACCAACTGTCTGAGCGGGTATATCCAGCCTATAGTCGTCAGTCGCCTTTTAAGGCATCAAGATGCATAAACAACCGATACCTCTAACCAATTGCGTCTCACATCGAGGTAAATAATGAACAGCAGATTCATTAGTCAACCAATAGCATTTGAGGTCATTAGTAACACACCCGATATAGTCAATAGCGCGGTACCGCAGGTCAATGGTGGCTTCCCTGATATACTCGCATGTATTATGTGTAACGCATTTCACCTGTAAGGCGTTTGATTTGAAAGAAGATTAGTTTTGAATACATAGCAATTTAAATGTCTTAGTGGTTTCTGGTTTAGTGTAAATGAGAAGTTTGCATAGATACTTATACTTGACTAGTACTATCCATGGCTCTGAAGGGATATATAAAAGAAAATAATATATGGCAGAGATGCAAACTTTGAGATCAATGTGTCGTGTAACTTGAATGGGTGAGGTTAGGAATTAGGATATCAAATAAAGATTAAAATAGTAACGCTGAGAGAATGTTATGGAGTAATAGATTGGTATGAAATGAGCATATTACAAGAAGAAATTAAAGATACATAACTAAAATAAAGATAAACGAATACAATCGTAAGACCAATGAAAGTTTTGGATTGAAGATGGAAGATGGATTGCGTGATGCGTTTAGAAAAAATCTAAATATTGATATGACAGCTGATAGACATAGCTGGACATGACATGGACAGACATAGCAGAGTTAGCTGGGACAAAGAAAATTAAAAGATTTCCTGTCCATGACTATGGTAAAAATGTAGGCATTAACAAAAAATGCAAAATATTAATGTGTTGGTCCTGATGTTTTAGTTTATTAGGTTCGCAGTATAAGCAGTCGCTCGTAGTGTTCAGCTTTGCTAGAATTGGTGTTTGATAAGAAAATTGTTGGTTTTTACTGGATGTTGCAATTGTTGCGAATATTCAGCTGCGTGTGGCCCAAAATTTTTCTTCAGCCTAGGAAGAGTTTGTAAAACTTGTTGTGCATTTCAAAAATCCATTATTTTAAACACGTAGACACCATATAACTAAATATCGCATAAAGTGAATCAGCCATCACTCGTATCAAAGTACCGGATCGATCAAGACTCTCCCGTAATACGGCCGCCGCGGGAGATATGCCAATTCATATTCGAAACACGTGCCCGTCCGATAGAAACCGTATCTTATGTTATTAATATCAAGCTTTTATATTTTCATTAAATCCATCTATATATTTGTGTATTATTTCTTAATATTTTTACTTTCGTCTGTGACCTTTGAGCGACTAGGCTGGAAACCACTGATCTGAGAATGTGTGCGAGAAATAATATTCTTACCACGTTGACTGTCAACAAGATATCTCGTAGTTTGTGGACTTGATCACGTGGCTCGATCGAGTTTATATTCAATTCTTTTATTTTCGCACAAATATATTACGAATTAGTAATATAATCAGAGAGAGGTGATCGCAATTTAAATAAGAGTAACTTCCCTTCCCCTTGACGCGTTACATCAGCATTATAATATAATAAGGTCAGGTTTTTTTAGTCCGTGAAATACCTTGTCAATATTGATCACATGCTTCACAAAATTATTAAAAGATTGATAGTTATCTCTTTATATTTGTATAGCTACGAGCGAAGTCGTAATTTGTCTCTGTAAATATAGATCGGTGGTTTCAGGAAAGAAAAAAAAACAGGTTTGGCTTACATGAACTTCTGCGTGGCAGTTTCAAATATAGCTGCGAGATAATTCGTACCATGTTTTTCTTCCAAAAACAAGATGGTCATTGTGGGTGGTAGAGCCACGCTGAATCTATTACTGTTTATGTACTACTACTGTTTATGTACTATTACTGTAATCTATTAATGCGTTGGCTCGCCCGGGGTAGTACCACCCTCTCACAGAAAACCGACGTGAAGTAACAGTGCTTGCATTGTTGCATTTCGTTCGGTTAGTGAGAGCGCCGGAGGACCACCTCCCCTACCATTTCCCCTTCGCTTTATCTCCCTCCCCCAAAACACAGGATGGTAATGCACTTGCAACTCCCCTAGTGTTGCAAGTGTTTATGGACGGTGGTGATCGCTTAACATCAGGTAACTTATCTGTTCATTTGCACCACATGATATAAGAAAAATATTTTTTAACTTGTCTATTATTATTATTTACCATAACTACTATTTTAATTAATATAATATCATTAAAACAAAATTGCTTTCCAAGTCAGTTTCGTGAAGAGTCCCGTGGCAGTAAACGTGTTTAACAGTTACAAGCTTTTTAGCTCTCTTTTACAAGAGACGCACTCTTTAAGCGAGTAATAAAATAATCCCATTTCTGATCGCTGATTTAGTTTAAATTAACATTTCACTTACTTTATAATCATTTAAGATGTGTGATGATTTAAAATAATTATTTACGATAAATAATAGTAAATACGTCAATTCTTAATGTATGTCTGAAGGAAACACGAAGTCTTAACGTCAATAAGAACTTTAACCCGATACTATAGTATCGAGATATCGAGAGGAAGTAAAAACGTTACACGCAATTGCACTTGCTTGAACTAAGTAATTATTTTTAAACAATTTTAACATGCTTTATTACTCCCATTATCGAGTAGTATTAGTATTGGAGAGTTTCAAAGTTCTAGCAATAAGATTGTGTGGCATTTCAGAATTCACACACCGTGGTATTATTACGCATCCATTTCACTCGTTCTCACTTTCACTCCAAATTATATTACATAAAACACCACCAATATTACAAAATAACGAGCCAAATAACACAAGATTGTGAATAAAATATAAAATCCAATACATGGCAGAGTAAGATCCCGCCATTCTATTCTTTTATGTGACTCATTATCTTATTCTATTCTATTAAAATATGGCCATATTAATTGATTTTTAAAAGTGTTAATGTGAATTCCTATACGCTGTCAATTGAGAACACACCTGTATTTCCCGTATACACAGTTCCATCAAAACTGGTTGTGAATTAAATAAATGTTTAATATTTAGCGTCTTTTTTAGGTATAATATCTCATGTAGAACATCTCATTAAAAAACTGTCAAGCTGTTTTTGAGTCAAACCGAAAAATACAAAAGAAAATTACATTATCAGATAGAACAACAGATTTATTCATGTATATGGATAGAGATATATTTCCTTAATGAAAATGTTAGTGTAGTTAAAGGTTCAGAAGGTATTAGGAGATTAATTCTGTAGAGAATCCCAAGGGAGGTCTTGTAAAGAAAATCTTATTTACTGGAAGCGAAGGCTTATGTTTAGGAACAAATAATAAACTGATAGCGTATTACGTTCCCACGTACATATTAAGAGCAAGCGCTGTAAGTTACCATTTCACGGCGAAATTTTTTTTTGTGTATAATTATTTTTTAATCTATACAATTCGTCACCCATAATCCATCCATCTATTATCTACATATATAAACTGAGTTAAAGCAATTTTTATTTGTGCCTGGGAAGATTTTTTTATGTGAATAAAAATGGTCCAATTATCGGAAAAAATGGAAGGGGTTAGAACTATATAAACTATCCTGGACGGTGTCGAACTACAGGCCTTGAAGTACTAAAATTGTTTCTGGAGCAGTCTTTGGTCTTGCGTTATTACTACGAGCGGTTTCACCACGAGTTTCGCGGATAATTTTAGAGATATGCGCAGTAGATATCTGCAGCTATTGGTTGGCCGGATCTGAGGAAGCTTTAGTGAACGATGCCTGGAAGTGAGCACCAAACGTTTGCCTTCACCATTCTATAAGTAACCTTAAATTTTGGGCATTGTTGTGGCGTTTGATCGTGCTCCGCCATTTCTATAGTTAACTTGCGATTATCCGTAAAAATCTGCTTTCTGTTACTCTTTAAAATTCAGTTCAAAATTTCTTCTGTGGGTTGAATAAGGTATAGCAAGTTTTACCGTTCATTGCTTTCTGGAGATAAACTAGACCATAATGTAACCATTTTTCAGTATAATACAGTTTTCCGATACAAACCTTTATTCGAGAATAATTTTCTGAGAGTAAACAGAAATTCGACATAAAAGAAAGAGGTTTACGCGACCTCACGTGTTTACTGTGTACCAAAGTGGTTTTACTTGTTATGGTGTTAAAATTTTAACTAGGGTTAATATAACATGATTGCGAAAAAGAAATAAATTTTACATGAATTAAAAAGCAGTATAACAATTTATTAAACCATCTTGTGTATAATACTGTTTTGGCAATGAGTAATTATACTTACTAGTGGGCGCCCAGTGGTCAACATTCGACCATAGTTCATTGAATTTTTAAAGTTTGAACTTTATTGGGGTTCTTTTATCAATGGCATCGACTTCAAATATATAATTAGGTAGTTCAAATATCAATATTTTTATTTAATTCGGTTAATTTAATAATTAAGTTATTTTTCGCTTTTAGTGCCTTCTTAGTTTTAACCATCGAAGGCGGTTTATTTTTTGTGTAAAAACAATATTTTCCCATTTTTAGTGTTCATAAATATATCTGATTTGTAATGGGTATAATAAGTCGGTTCCAATTTCACGAAAATACGTAGAGACGAAGTGGGTGAAAATCAAATAAACGATATTTCACCCCCTTAGGGGTTGAATATTTTCTTCAAATTTATATGGGATCACTGCTCAATACAACTAATTCAAATAAAAAAAGAAAGAATCATTAAAATCGGTTCATAATTTGCAAAGATATCGATTAACATACATAAAAAAATACATACAACCGAACGTAGTAACCTCCTCCTTTTTCGAAGTCGGTTAAAAAATAGATACAGTTGAGCATAGCAACCTCCTTCGCAACCTTTTTAGAAGTCTGTTATTGACTGGTGTCAAAATGTCACTTTTATTTACATGTGTGTATATGTTGTGTAAAATTGGAGCAGTAGTGTGAGTAATGCATATTTTAATGCATTTTATATAAAATAAATAGCTTTCTGCACTTCTCCTCCATATAAACTTTAACTATGCCAAATTCCACGCTCGCGCATTTCTTTCCAAAAAGGGGTACAAAGATTTGGCTTCACGTATTAATATATAGATTATTCATTATGCAGTACAATATAAAATAGTGTTACTTCATATAATGTAAAGAGGTTAACTCGGATAAAAATATGACTGTGAAAGAGGAAATTGTTTTTTGGATCATCTCGTCGTAGATGTACATCAATTAAAAACAATATTTTAAGCCGTTTTGTGCATGACACTCATTTGTAAAAGAATGATTCTGTTATAAAACCAGTCTTTATCACATCAATAGGTTATAAAAATTTAACAATGTCGTAAAATTAGTTTAAGTACGTGGTACCTTTTGCAACTGCACTGATTCAACCATCAATCTAATGAGTTAGTTGATTAAAATCCGTACTAATCCTTTGATATGTATTTTTACTTAGACCACACAGTATCGGGTAGTGAATTAGATCGCGCGATGCCAACTTGACATTTCGCAGTTGATTTTTGAAAAGGGACGTATAACTGATGAAGATAAAGTAATCGTGATTTTTTTTAACGAAATATTGTATAAATTGTAACGAAAATAACATGTGAGATCGGACCTGTTTATTTATAGTACACATAGCAATGACTTATCATACTGGTCGTTTAAGAATAAAAGAGGTAGCCTTTGTAGGCACACAAGTATATTTGTACTCTATGACAGTTTGTTGTAGCGGCCAGTCGCCAGTCATTGTTGCGCTCGGTACGTAGGCGGACGCGTGGAATAAACCCTCTGCCGTGCATGACGTATATTATTCGATTCCCAGAATTACCCATAGTAAGAACACAAGCGATATAGTAAAGACTCTATACACTACACAATAAACTTTACACCTTGGATGGACTAACGGAAGGCGCTGTAAAAATATCACTCGGCAATTGCACTTTCTTGCTTTTACTGACATACACACAATGTCTCTGCTGTCTGTAACTGCGGAAATAATACTTTTAAAATTTTGGTGTCCTTTAGTATATATTGAAACACAGTATACGACTGACTCTCAAGGAACTGTCTAAACATACCTCTAGCGATACATTTTTAACTCGAGGGGAGCTTGCGAGGGGTATATTAGAAAATGCCCTATGACGATGGTTTGTTTCATGAATCGGAATATATATACAAGTATATAACTTTATACTAGTGGCTAATTTTCACCGTCGTATCGCTCGGCATCGGCAGGGAATTCACCCTTACATATTGGAACCGAAATGGTCTCGGATGGTCCAGTTCCAGAGGGGTTTCCTCCCACGAACGCTACGATTGTGGAATGAGCTTCGTGCTGAGGTTTTTCCAGAGGACTACAGTATGGAATTCTTAAAGGGGAAAATAAATAGATTATTGAAGGGTCGGCAATGCGCATGTGACACCTTCGGTGATGCAAGCGTCCATAGGCTAAAGTAACTACTTAGCACCAGAAGGCCCGCAAGCTTGTTTACTACTATCGTGTTATAAAAAAATTCTTCTTCGAAAGACACCAATTTCAAACGTCTACAATAGTTAGTATTGTTAGTTCAAAGAACATAGGGAGAACAAAGCAATTTAGAATCAAGATGGCGGTTGTAACAATAGTTAATTTGAACAGTTTCCTAATTATGCAATTTGAAAAAGAAAAGCGGCGACAGAAATGGCCAAAAATAGGTTTCGAAATTAATAATCAAACCCATATACCAGCCATAACATAAATTAAAATAGGCACTCGTCCTTAGAATCTTAGGCGTAGGATGATTTTAATGGTAGATGTGAAGAGTCAGTACTGTATGTAATATGAATTTCTTTTTTTACAATAATATCTTCTCTTACTTTGCTTTCGATGAACATATTGATATTGATTATATAGATTCACTGAGATAATTGATTTCAAATACAAAATTAGTTTTGGATGACAGACTAACAGCTACAGCACTAATACTTATCAATAAAAAATTTGGAAGTTATTGATCTGCTTTCTTCTCAAATCTTTGTCTAATTATGATTAATTAAAATGTATATTCTAATTGAAAACAGTGTACAGTGTAAATTTTATTTACAATGGAATTATATGGATTGTTATAACTTCGTAGTTATTTTTATGCATCTGAAATACTGTCAGAAAGAACCAAAAACATTTGGAGTTGCGTTAATATTGTTAAATATTTTACAAGTTATCATTAACTCCAAAGAAAACTAACGGGAAAGAAAGTATCTATTATTTATATCTATAAGTTAATGGTATATTTAGAAAAATTATCTTTTTATTGTATAATTAGGAGATAATAAAATGCCGCTTTGAATCAAAATAAATGATTTATACTAATACAGACAAAAGGTTTTTTTTTTATATCACAGTAGGCAAACGGACATGTGGGTTATCTGATGTTAAGTGATCACCACCATCCATAGACACTTGCAACACCAGGGGAGTTACAAGTGCGTTGCCAACCTGTCTTGGGGAAGAGGAGAGTAAGGAAAGGGCGAAGGGGAAGGGAGGTGGGCTTACGGCACTCTCACTGACCGAACAAAACGCAACAATGCAAGCACTGTTACTTCACGTTTTCTGTGAGAGGGTGGTACTATCCCGATCGAGCCGGCCCATGCCGAAACCATTAATAGCTCCAGCGTAGCTCTACCACCGTTAGAAAAGTGAAACAAACCCGTTATAGAGATAATGATTTTTATACAGTTCCTCTGTTGTCCTACTTACAACTTCTATTATCCTATCGTAAAGTCCTCTCGTAGCCTTCGTCCTTTTGTTTATGTTCGTATTTGTTGCAATATCAAGGGATAGCCCTATGGGGTGCTTATAAAACGGAGGCTGGATATTTCTGGAATGCTGTAACAATTTGATTTTTGACACCGATATCGCTTCAAAGAGAGTAACATTTCAGGCGCGATATTTAAAAAAAATTGCTAATATATAATAGTCGAAACGATAACATATGAATCGATGACTCATCACTCTGCCATATTTGTTACTAAGAGCTCGTTCGTAATGTTTGAAGAAAATGCTAGTATGTTCTATATATTTCGTCAGTGTTTGGGAGTAATATTATTTATTGTTCTGATTGTAAACAAGAACAGAAATTACTAAATATTAGCTTCAAAATGTAAATTATGATTACGTAGCATACATAATATAAACTAAAATGTACTTGTTATAAAGTACACAATATACATACCGGTGAGAATATATAAGCCATGTTATTAACAAGACGATATTACTATTGACTTAGTGTTTTAGGGACAACTTAATGTATTATAGTCTTGTATTACATTCTAGAGATATCTTGTTATATATCAAATGATGTAGATTTAATACATTAAAAACGATTGGCATATGAATTGTAAAATTGTTCACATGTAGGTAAATATTCCATTTTATTGTGGCTGCCGTTTAAATATATTTTTAATCAACTGATAGAGGAAAAATCACATACACCACACCGCTTGCCTTCCTTCTCCGCGGTACAAAAAATATATAGTATGCCTAGTGCTTATAAAAACTAACGTAATCAACTAACGTAATTTTAAAAATAAGGACCATGTGCCTAAAAAGTAAAACTTTAAAAAAATCATCGAAGTAAACATGTGTACACATTTATGTTAAAATTACAGTGATTTTTTGTAAATAATTTTAATTCAGGTCATGTTATCTATCATTAGCGACTGTATGTCCAGTCGTGTTCATAGTACTAGTGTCCGCTGAGAGAGACCCTACATCACGACAGTGTGGACGATAACGCGCTAAAGGTCCGGCAGCCGCCCTTGCGAAACATTACCCTGGTAATGTCAGCTCTGGGACCCATCAGACCTTCTTACTTACTTACCGCGGTTAGCTTCAGTCGAGCAACTTTGTTGTTAACCAGAGCGTTGTTTTAATATACTTCTGTTTGCGAAAAATACGTCACTAGGGATTTTGTAATTTGCGTCACTCTTTAAAAATTCCATCTACTTCCTTGAATTACAGTAGGTGAGAGACATATACTAATAGATTATCACTACATATTATAAAACAAAATCCTAGACCTTGTCTGTCTGTCCGTTTGTTCGTGATAAGCTCAAAATCTACTTAGTACATTTTCATGCTATTTTCATTAATTTAGGTATATAATTTGTCATTTTTTTTTGGATATTCGTTGAAATATAACGATAATAGTTGGAAGTGTCGGAAAAAGTCAAGCCGCCTGGAAGTTTTCGTCGAAAACGCTACCTAATAAATAACGCTACCTTTTGAGATATAATAAAACAATTAAGATTATAAACGAGGAGACGAAGTCGCGGGAACCAACTACTTTATTTATATAACCTTTGCAATAAAGATTATTTTAATAATTTTCCTAGAATTTTTTATACATTTTTTAACGTATCAAAAAAGGTTTTCTATTTATACGTGGATAATTCTTTCAGAAATTAAACTATAGTTGTTTTCTGGAGTAATGTTTAGACTTTTGAGTATGTTTTGTCAAATAAAAAATGGCTATACTTTGTGACCGCACGGTAGAAGTGATAATATATAAATGAAAATCTCTCAATTCTGTAATTATTTTTGGAAGATATCTCTACCATCTTCTTTTTCACTGACTTATTCACTTTTATATAGAGAATTTTTACCTAAAGTTTTCTATTTTTCCCGTGTCATTTTTCATATATTTTCTCTCATACAATCCTTATCCTGATAATTGCTAATATAACAACAAAAGAACAGCCAAATGGGTGCAGTCGCTTGGAATTGATGCGCTTAAATATATTCACTAACTGATTTGTTTATATATTCACTAGCTTCGTGCACGTGGAATAGTTTTGACGTTGGAACACTTTCGGCCAACTCTAACACGCAGTGGAAGTTCTCAAAAGCAAAAATACGATTTCGAAACAATCTTCATTAGTTGTCTGCTCCTATTGGACTTAGCTATGATATATAGCATATAGCCTTCCTCGATAAATGAGCTATCTAACACTGAAAGATTTTTTCAAATCGGACCAGTAGTTTGTGAAATTAGCACGTTCAAGGAAACAAACTCTTCAGCTTTATAATATTACTAGCTGTTACCCGCGGCTCCGCACGCGCTTTTTAAAAATTTATTAAAGAAATGTAAAATTGTAAGTGAGTGTGTACATTACAGAAACGCTTTTTCAAAAACATTTGTAACTTTGATACGAACGCCATCTACTGTAACATGTAACGTGTACATTAGATATATGAATACTAATAGTATATCGAATGGGATGGGATTTATCATCAGCGACATACCTGGAACTTCAACCTACTATATACCAAACTCAGTGCTCACTAACACTATATAAGAAAGAAATGAAAATTATAAACTAAACATTATCGAACAATATATCTTAAATCTTTTATTTTATAGATAAATATAATATGCCCGTATTGTCGATATACTTAAGTTATTCTTATACGTTGCTATAATAACTGAGTTATGTAGAAGCAAACATGGTAAATAAAACAATATGGCCGCCAAATTGACCAAAAAGATGATATAATTCATATTACATACAAATATATGTCTTTCAATTACAAACAAACAAACAAACAAACAAACAAACAAACAAACAAACAAACAAACAAACAAACAAACAAACAAACAAACAAACAAACAAACAAACAAACAAACAAACAAACAAACAAACAAACAAACAAACAAACAAACAAACAAACAAACAAACAAACAAACAAACAAACAAACAAACAAACAAACAAACAAACAAACAAACAAACAAACAAACAAACAAACAAACAAACAAACAAACAAACAAACAAACAAACAAACAAACAAACAAACAAACAAACAAACAAACAAACAAACAAACAAACAAACAAACAAACAAACAAACAAACAAACAAACAAACAAACAAACAAACAAACAAACAAACAAACAAACAAACAAACAAACAAACAAACAAACAAACAAACAAACAAACAAACAAACAAACAAACAAACAAACAAACAAACAAACAAACAAACAAACAAACAAACAAACAAACAAACAAACAAACAAACAAACAAACAAACAAACAAACAAACAAACAAACAAACAAACAAACAAACAAACAAACAAACAAACAAACAAACAAACAAACAAACAAACAAACAAACAAACAAACAAACAAACAAACAAACAAACAAACAAACAAACAAACAAACAAACAAACAAACAAACAAACAAACAAACAAACAAACAAACAAACAAACAAACAAACAAACAAACAAACAAACAAACAAACAAACAAACAAACAAACAAACAAACAAACAAACAAACAAACAAACAAACAAACAAACAAACAAACAAACAAACAAACAAACAAACAAACAAACAAACAAACAAACAAACAAACAAACAAACAAACAAACAAACAAACAAACAAACAAACAAACAAACAAACAAACAAACAAACAAACAAACAAACAAACAAACAAACAAACAAACAAACAAACAAACAAACAAACAAACAAACAAACAAACAAACAAACAAACAAACAAACAAACAAACAAACAAACAAACAAACAAACAAACAAACAAACAAACAAACAAACAAACAAACAAACAAACAAACAAACAAACAAACAAACAAACAAACAAACAAACAAACAAACAAACAAACAAACAAACAAACAAACAAACAAACAAACAAACAAACAAACAAACAAACAAACAAACAAACAAACAAACAAACAAACAAACAAACAAACAAACAAACAAACAAACAAACAAACAAACAAACTCTTCAGCTTTATATATTAGTATAGATATAGTACTAGCGGGCCTGGCGGACGTTGGTAAAAAAACCAAAAGTCAACCACGGTGCCACCTCCTGCGTCCAATCTAAACCATTTTCGGATCCACTGAAACACCAAATCGGGCCAGCCTTTTAGAAGGAGTTCAGTGACATACACACGTATAGAAGAAATGTATATATAAAGAAGATATATTTATAGATATAGTATTTGTGTTTACAGTTAATCTTTAAAAACAGCGATAAAAAAAATATATATATTCAAGATCGATGTCCAGTTCGTAAGACCGTTGTCCCGTCCGCACGATCGCTATTTGAGATTGTAAAGGGTGCAATAGTTGTGGGTATTGTCAGAGGGTTACGTATGAACTTAATATCTAAGATATTTGTGCACGATGAACTGTGAAACTACTCAAACGATCCACATGAAAGTTGGCATCTATGTATAATTTGGTCTCACTTGAGAGATAGTATAAGTTATACTTTGATTAATGGTCTCAATACTTTTTAATTACAAATTAAATTATTGTCAATGTTGATTATTGTTATTTATTGTAAGTTTCATCAGACTCGAACAGATGGCGCTTTAAATAAGTTTGTCAACAGAAAACTGTTATAGATATCTCATAGATGGCACCACGTTTTATCTTTGACTTTCCTTTTTCAATGACTGAGTCACAGCAACTTGTGGCCGGGTACTGACCTCTTCCGTGATGATTCGTATTATATGTATTTTTCTGTATCACAAAGGCAATACTAGTTTGTTTATTTTATTATTGAAACATAAATCACCTTATAGAATTATTCTTATTTCGTTAAAATAATATTCGTACATCAAAATTATATTGAAATTCTACAGCTGTGGATACCCGCTTAATACATTTTTTATTGAGATATTTTTCATAAATCTCAAAATAAATGAAAAAGAGACGATATTTTATAATCATAAGAAATTGGTTACTTCCTTTAGTATCGAACCAAATATTTTGGTTCAAGTTCTACGAATCGACTAACAATTTATACAATTCCAGGAACGAAATACCTAATGTATTTCTGATAGCCCCGCGCCACGACCCACAACACTTTTTAATCTACCTTTTGTATGATAATTACTCAGCTCTCAAGTGTCATAGCGTGTTGATCCGTAGACTAAATCTTCCTTAATAGTTGCTCTATAAAATGGAAAAAAAAATTTCAAATATAACTGGTACTTTCAGAGATAATTGCGTTCAAAATACATAAACTATTGAATTTAATTATAATTGTATGTATTAAATGATTACTGTTGTTTAATTTTCTCGACTTTAAAGTAAAAGGAATAGAATAAACCAATAAAATATTTGTATCTATCGCAAACTAAAAGGAATGTTTGAACGGACGCAAACCTCTCGAGTACTACCCCTCTTTATTTAAGAGAATATAAACGAACCGTGCACATCGAGGCCATCGGCACAAATAAGACAAGATGTTACGTAACAGAACTTCTGTTTTATGCAGTCCTGGTATTTCGTATCTCCGATAGTCACTTTATAGGGCAATTTTGTACAAACAACAAAATTTATGAAAAAAATGGTATCTAATTTTTTAAGTGAAAACTTGTGACCTTGACCAGTATTTTTGGCAGGAGATATATTTATAATTTCGCGTCATGTCATGCTACGTATGCATGAGCAACCGTATTGCGCTCGCGTGGCTTGCATCAAACTAGCAACGCGTAGTATAGGGCCCTGTGTACTATTGATGTAATATTGATATTTACAGCTCATCATATATTTGATTAATTAATAAACTGTATAAAAACGTATATAATTATTGTTTGGAGTGCCAATACATGTAAAAATCAGAAGTTTTAAATAGATAATGAAATTTGATTTAACCCTTTCGGAGAAAATGTTTAGTCAAAACAATTAAGTTTAAATTCATAAGACGGATAATTAGAGCTCAATAGACAAAACAACAGCATCACTACATATTATTAAATAATGTCATCTGTCACGTTTGTCTGTCTGTTCGAGTTAAACTCAAAAACTACTAAACGGATTTTCATGCGGTTTTCACTGCTGGATAAAGTGATTCATGAAAACGGTATATAATTTGACAAGGTTTTGTGTAAATTGGTTGAAGTATAACGATAATTGTTGGAAATGTCGAATCGATGTTTTCGCATCTATTGGCACTCGGAGCAATAATTATATACATTTTTATATACTTTACTATTGGGCGCCCAGTGCTCATTCGACATTCGACCATAGTTTTTTTGAAGTTTGAACTTTATTAGGGTTCTTTTGTCAACTTATTTCTATAATCAAATGTTTTTATCATGGTTATATATAACAATAGTTGTGTGTTTTAATATCATTGTTGAATGTAGAATGAAAAAGGGTAATTGGAACGTAAGAGTAAAATAATTCATACAGTTGAGCATAGCAACCTCCTTCACAACCTTTTTTAAAGTCCTTTATTGACAGATGTCAAAATGACTTTTTTATTTACATGTGTGTGTATGTTGTGTAAAATTGAAGCAGTAGTGTGAGTAATGTATATTTTAATTAATTTAATGTACTTCTAATGCATTTTGTATAAAATAAATAGCTTTCTGCACTTCTCCTCCATATAAACTTTAACTATGCCAAGTTTCACGTTCATCCGTTCACGCAATTCCTTTAAAAAGGGGTACAAAGTTTGGGCTTCACGTATTAATATATATGATACTTTAACTATAATACTTTAACTAATCAAAAATATTATGGGCTGTAAAAGCTGAACACAAAATATCGATATTACACATACAATTCATAAGACCCAACACACAATATTACAACAAAATTACACAGACCGCTATACTACGCGTCGGTAGTCTGACGCAAACACGAGAATGTCGAGGTCGCCGGTGACGCGAATCCGTAAGTATTTCTCCTACCAAAAATAGTTCAACGTGCCTAAAAAAATGTTCACTTCAAAGACATACTAATATTGACAAAGATTTCAACTATGACGTAACACTACAACTGTAATGGCATTCGTTATTAAATTTCTCACGAATTATGCTTCCATAATTATTTAATCCGAACCGACGGTCAATACTTCCGTGTAAGGTTTTGCTGACTGTGTAATGCCCATGGGTACAGAAAGCGGCCATTTCCAATTTTCCACTAGATGGCACACCCCTTTTACACACGCCTAAACGTTTGATACCTTAATTGCACATCTTTATGGGTCACCGTGTCCCTAAAATGCTACATGTTTACGTCTGTAAATCTTATAAAGTTAATTCTGTAGATAATTTTACGCTATTTGATTGAAAAAGGCGTAACACGGAATTTTACTAGGTGGTAGAGTGAATGGGTTGGCTCGCCCGGGGTAGTACCACCCGACCCATTCACGCTGAAACTAGTAATGGCTACACCTCGGACAAATAAAATCAAACGTTTTTTTTTGTCGCAGTGAGTGTGGTAGCAGCCAATTAATTCCAGGCGGAAGTGCAAAGTAACGTCCACTAGAATATTTGGTGATTTTACGTTCTGTAATACAGTGTAACCTGTTCATTGCGACCCTCTTTATTTTTACTTTAGTCCCTATAACGCAGTAATGAGTTCAATTTGATTAATTTACCTTAAAACCCATACATAAATACACTCTTTATAAAGAAACATCCATTTTATACAACGAACGAATACGTTCATAAATCCAGGCGTTAGTTTTTTTAAATACTTTATAAGTTTTAGCCTTAAATGACGATGTGGTTTAACATGGTAAATACATTAATTTAGAACCTAGAACGCAACTGCCGGAACGCACACAAACAGGTGCTTGGCGACAGTTTTTCAACTCGAAGGTGGTATCTAGCCAGGTGGGCTTAGAAAAAGCCCTATTACCATGCTATATAACAAATATTTACAGAAAGCGTTATCAGTATTATTGTTTATATTATAATTTTATAAATGACTCCAACTAATTCTTCGACTTGCCGCAATTTCTAAGAAAGACACCTGAAGTCGTAAACAGCTGCCTTTCTTATGTTACTTTTAATTGGCATTACTCTTGGATCGCAGCGTTTTTAGGAAACTTTGGTATAACTTATTAAATACACCACCCATTTAAAATATCAGAAAAGAGAAAAATGATGAGATGTTGGAAACTTTAAGGAGATAAAGTTTCCCGGATATTTTTTTTACAAATGGTTTACACTATACGAGGTTTCTGTACAAACTATGAAGTATTCTTGTTCAGTCAAGAATGAATATAATATTCATTTCTCACCCATTCAGTCCTCATTTATCTATTACTGAATAAAGATAACGCTCACACTAACTTTTAACTAACTAACTAACACTAACTGATACTCTTGTATCGTGAGACCATCGGCCTCTCACTTCGTATAGACTACAGCGCACCATATTTTTGTTGCATTCGTTTCTTATCTCTATCACATTGTAAATAATTGCGCACTATTAAGACGGCGAATGTGACATAAAAACTTATCCCTAACATATTATTATTTCAGACAATTCTTACAACCATCATATTATAGTAAATGATCTATAGAAATGACTCGCTGCCCGCAACACATAGAGTTACATATTTACAAGATAAAAATAGATAAACAGCAAAACATAATGTAAATAAGGTGCTAATTAAGTAAAAATGCCACCGAGATATTGAAGTAAAAACAGAGAGGAAGGTGGGGTGGAAAAAAAAAACAAAAAGCGAGGCAGAAATGCGCAGATTTGCTCGTTCCTTTGAGAAGACAAAAACCCTTCTGTGGAGACCGTCCCGCGCTGCGTCGCGTAACGAAGCGTACGAGACACCACTCACAGAATGCACGTACAGCGGGAATGTACTGTTCCATTGTTGACACACAGACGGAAATAACGTCATGTTTTATAAACGCCCGAACTATAGTAATCACAGATGGGAATTCCATATCTAGTGAACTGATATAACGTATATTGGCAAATCACTGATTTTATGCTGATTGTTTTACGCTTTAACGCGTTGAACGGTATTTTTTTGGCAGGAGATAAACTTATGATTTCGCGTCATGACATGCTTGTAAGCGTGACTGGCCGTATTGTTATTGCGCGACTTGCTACAGACTAGCGACGGGTAATCTAGCAGTCTGTCTTCATCTAATGTTTATATTTGTATTGAGATTGTGCAGCTTAACATATGTTTAATTACTCAATAAACTGTATAAAAAACTGTGTATATTTATTTGTCCGAGTGCCAAAAGATGTGAAAACCAAAGAAACTAATCTTAATAACTTAAATAGGTATATAAATTATGAAATTTAAATAATTTAGACTATAATTATTTTTGAAATTCAAAAGAGAACGCAGTTATTCCATTCCTCAAGTCCTTATGACTACCTTGAATTTTTTTTAAAGTGAAACTTCTTATGGCACGTTAGGAAAGAATTAAACATAAACGTAAAGTAGGTATATATAATTGTCTGCCTGAGTCTAGTTGTATATGAAATTGAGTGAATGTATAGTTAAATATTTATACTAAGGAACTTCATCTAGTACATAGAATTCTAATTATTATCATTACATATTATAAAACAAACTCCCCTACCGCGTCTGTCTGTCTGTTCGCGATAAACCCAAAAACTACTGAACGAATTTTTATGCGGTTTTCTCCAGTAGATTTCAATAAAGTGATTTACGAGAAAGGTTTTAGTATATAATTAGTCAATGATTTTTTTTAAATTAAGGGCGGGATAACGTCTGACATGCCCACTAGTATATATATAATTTAATACATATAAGATAAAAAGTTTCACTTCCTCCGCGTGTACACACTGATACACGCAATATTTTATTTTTTTAAATTTTGTGACAGAAATGTTTATCTCTCTAAATGTGAAATATTTTATACATATAGTCGGGAGTACAGAAAATAACATAGTATAACTTTTATCTACAAAAAAGTGGTGTTCCCAAGGGATATGTCAGATCTATATTAACACAAGCAAAACCTCGGGCAAGAGTTGATAATATTATAAACGAAAAAGTTTGTGAAAATGGATGAATGTTTTTTATAATTTCGCGTAAATACTATAGAACGGATATCGATAAAGCATTAAAGTAATATAGTTTATTCATTAAAATAACAAGTAGGCTATAATAATTTACAAATATATTGTTTAAATTAACCAAAATATAATGACAAGTTTGAAGTTAATTGGATAATGTTACCGCCTCCGGTGCCGCTGCATCACATTCAAGAGACGAGACTACAACACGACCGGAACATTGATGCGCCACCATATTATAAATATACATTGACACTAGCGCCATCATATTAGAGATACACATTGATACTAGCGCCACCATATTAAGAGACACATTGAAACTAGCGCCACCATAATAAAGATACATAAATAAGAATAATTATTATTATATAATTTTAAAAGACTTAAATAAGAATGGATATCATTATATAGAATTGAATCATTAGTTTGATCATTATTAATAATAGTATATTCTTTGACTTCATAGTTCGGCCATTAAAGGCAAGATGTCGCTGATCTACATGTAGAAACAGATTAGGAAACATATTAGAGATACATAAATAAGGATAATTATATAAAATTGTTGTATAGCTTAAATAACATTAATTTGTTCATACTTTATTATTTTTGTGTTACTTAAATTATTTTGCGGAGTTATGTATAAATAGTAAAAGCTTTGACTTATATAGATGGGCCTTTAAAAGGCAAGATGTTGGTGATATCTACGGATTATTGTATAAGAAATATTGTAAGGCGAAGCTCTGGCCAAATAAATAGTGAGAGTATCTACGAAGTGTTTATTGGCATTCCGGACTGCATCGACACTATACGTAATTAGTGTAATAATAATTAACTCTCGAACTATCCCGTGCGTGTGTTTGCTGCGGATATCGTTAGGGTAACATAAACGTAATGTAAGTTATCATATTTTTAAATGCAGAGAAGTCGAGGAATATCTGTAGGTTTATACTTTATAAGCCAGATTTTACGCAACAACCACTTATCACGATAATAACGACATATATTTGGGAAGTATTCCCTGGTAATAGTTTTAGGAATGGTAAAAAATAATTTTAACAAATTATAATAACATTTTGATAGGGAAATAAACTGTATGTGTGTGTGTGTGACAAATAATTCATAAATTAATAAAATATAATCACTGTAATAACACTTTTAGAAATCATACAACATTTGCAAAAATAAATAATTGTACTATAATCATATTTGCCTAATAAACAAGCGAAAATTCAGAAGTACAATTACTTTAATAATTACTTTTTGTATATACACACAAACAAACATACAAATTAAAATGGATAAGGCAAACCTAATATATACTATGAGTACATAAAGACAATATAATATTCAAACACCTAACACAATTACGTAAATGGCAATTACATTACAGAATATGTACTGTATAAAAAAATATCCTCTCTTCCTTTTCATACGGTAGAACAATTCGTAAAGTATACACGAAGCGAACATCATATATTTAATTCACAAAGAAATATTACAGAATTGCTTAAAAAAGTGTATCGCAATTTTTAAGTGAGAAGCGTTCGCGTCACTATCTGTTTCTCGTATGTTTACAATTTATAGTTCGCCATGTCTTGAAGTTTGTCCCCGCTGAATTTTACCTATGAGTTAGTGATTTTTGAGGAATGTTTCTAGGTATAATTCTAAATACAAAATGTCCTTAAAGAATACGTATAATATTGATAAAATCCGACATCATTATCCTGAACACTGTGAAAACTAATACATCTAAGGGCATTTTACTGAATACGACCTATATAGATCGCATCTGTGGTCGATTTTTTACTATTTCTCGTAAATAGATGGCGCTGCAGCATATTAAATTAATATGCATAAACTATATCAACCAGGAGAATATTGACATAATATCAATTAAGCTATAACTTAACCAATCTTTGAAGGGAATAATTACTATAAAGAATAAAAACTGGAGAGCAGATTAAGTTCCGCTGCATTCGCAATACGTAAGATTCGCCAGCTTATATATTGCCACTGCTAGGTTAGTCTACTTCGCTTACTTCCATAGCTTAATGTCTTATGGCATTCTGCTATGGGGTACGGCTGCTGAGGTAGACACGATATTTTTATTACAAAAACGGACAGTTCGGGCAATATATAATATGGGACCTCGCGAATCATTAAAAATGAAATTCCAGGAATTCGGTATCTTAACTCTGCCCTCCCAATACATTCTTGATAATTTAATGTATGTCCGGAAAAACTTTGAGAAACTGAATTTAGTAAAAGACCGGCATAATCTAAATACTAGAAACTGTAATAAACTGGTGGTCCCATGTTTCAGTCTTAGCAAAACCAGTAATAGTTTTTTAGGTTATCTACAATAAAGTCCCAAAGCATGTTACCGATTTGCCGGACTGTAAATTTAAGCGCCATGTCAAACGGGTTTTAGTTTCAAAAGGATATTATAGAGTGGATGAGTATGTGAATGATAGTGATGTCTGGAATTGACTCCTCTCTGTGCATCCTCTAAAGCATTGTATAATGTATTGGAAATATATGTTTAAAAAATGTACCCGATCGAGTTCTTCTCGATGACTGGGTTGTTTTCCGAACCGGTAGTAGTCTTTGACGTTCATAAGTGACTTATTAGGGCCTAAACTGAATAAAGTATTTTTGATTTGATTTGAATAACAAATGCTCGAACCCACGGGCATGGCTATAATTAAATTATTTTCCTATTAAAAAAAGGCTCCACCCTTTTTGTTTATCTCCATACAGTTTTGTTTTTACCAAAATAAGTTTAATAATATTATATGTTTATTATTTATGAATTAAGTTCAATACATTTACGTTTACGTAGGAAAATAATAAGTTTAATAACATAGTTGCAAATTCATAAAAAGTATTTCTTAATATTTTTTATAGGCAAAAACTCTTTCAAGCATACATGTTTGCTATATTTTTTTAATACGTATAACCAGAAAATCCTTTAATGTAATAGAAAAAAGGGGATATCAATGAATGCCAAGAAAGAAGGAACAAATTGTCTGTTATGTAACACATCCGATACTAGGCAATAATAAAAGAGAAGAAGTGATCCGTTGCGATCCGTAGAAGCGTAAAATCAAACAAAGGGCTGCAATTTTATACAGAATCGTATGAAATGACGTCAACTGTTCTTCAAATCTCTCTCCTAACTAATAAACTCGACATCTTGTTCTCAAGAATGGTATTTCGTATTTAGAACGTTCGTTTTATGTTCGTGTAAATTGAAACTTGCGAATCGATGAATGTCGAAACTATACATGGAACTTCACGTTAGTAAATTTATACATGGCTGTCCCTCTAACTTGAGCAATATTCGAAACATCCGTTAAGTTTGTTCATGACTTATACGTGACATCCCCAGGGATATAGCTGAGACGTATTATTAAAATATGGTGTTAATATCCTGCAAATGCTCACATTCCTGAATATGCTCATGTACCTGGTCGTGCTCACGTACCTGATGATCCGTGTGAGCACGCTCGTCGGTTTTTGAGATATCGCTAGGACAGTAATTATATATTAAATTAATACATAATTTGATTATGTTATGATATTATATATACAAAAGAGTTATTTCCGTGCCAGAGGTGATTCCAAGAGATATGTATACATCTTATAAGAGTCGTTTATTCTTTGAGTTAATTCACTAGATGGGATATATAGCGTTCAAGCAGTTTGGGTTCTGCTGCATAAATATTATATTTGTTAATTTCCATGTTTATTTTTCATAAATTTAGTTCTGCTGCTGGGCTTGTATTATTTTGTACCGAGTACTACAATTATAATAATAACGAACAATTAGATGATAATATATTAAACAGTCACCATCAACGACTTTCTTAAAATGTATTATAATTATTTAAATTCATTTGCTTCTGTCCTAAATTTAATTTGCTAATGTACACATGTGCCAATGCAGGTGGTGGAGCCACGCTTGTAGGTGATAGAGCCACGTTGAATCTATTACTGATTTCAGCATAAATGGGTTGCCCGGGGTAGTACCACCCTCTCACAGAAAACCGACGTGAAGTAACAGTGCTTGCATTGTTGCATTTCGTGTCCCTTCCCCATTCCTCACTCCCCTCTCCCCTAAACAGAGACTGGCAACACACTTGTGACTCCCCTGGTGTTGTGTCTATGGACGATGGTGATCGCTTAACATCAGGTGACCCACCTATTCGTTTGCCTACCATGATATAAAACTAAACTCTAAAATTAAAGAGAGTATGTAACGCATACTATAATACCTTCAAATTAATATGCGCAACCAACTATTCGATTAAATTTTGCTTGTGTTTTCAACCTCCTTCATGCGGATACATTCTAATTAATGTTGAAATTACTTTTTTATTTAATTTAAATTATTTTAAAACTATTTTTACAAATTAATATTTTAATTAATAGAATCATTACATAGTGTAAAACAAAGTCCCCTACCGCGTCTGTCTGTCTGTCTGTTCGCGATAAACTCGAAAACTACTGAACGGATTTTCTTGCGGTTTTCACCAGTCCATAAAGTGATTCATGAGGAACGTTCTGGTATATAATTTGTTAAGAATTTTTTTATAATCAGGGCGGAACAACGTCCGACGGTCCCGCTAGTTAGTAGTTAATTGATAAAATTAATTTTTAAATAAAATTTGTAACTCTACAATAAATTTGTAGCTAATATTTATATTTTGATATTCAGAGAATTATGGATATCTTTACTTACTTTATATTTATTATATATCTATACGAATAACTAATAATATAATATAAAGAGGTAAAGTCTGTGAAGTTGTGACGTTGTACGGGGTAATCTCAGGAGCTACTGGTCCGATTTCAAAAACTCTTTCAGTGTTATATAGCTCATTTATCGGGAAAGGTTATGTCAGCACACTAAGACTCGTAGGAGCGGAGCACCAATGAAGAATTTTTCAAAATCAGAGTATTTTTCCTCTTGAGAGCTTCCGCTGCGTGTTAGCGTTAACCCAAAATAACTATTCCACGCAGACGAAGTCGCGGGCAGAGGTTAGTACTTTATAATAAGGTAAAGTTTGTGAGGTTGTAGGGGGTAATATCTACTAAACTCTAGATCTACTAAACGATTTCGAAAATTCTTTTACCTATAGAAAGCCACGTAATTAATGAATATAGTAGGCTATACATTAACCCGAAAAATGAAAAGACTTTTTTGTGGTAGTCTGATTTGGAAAATAAGTCGGAGAAAAAACGGACGAACGAAAGCATTTCTCACGAACGCTGCCTTAACGATGAGAGATATATGATTGAGTCCTAGAGAAAAGTTGTGGAGCTTGATAATGCCTATTACCGCCCAACGAAGTGGACACGGGTCAGTTAGTTATTACATAAATATGAAGTATATAGTCCTAATTATAATTATAAGGTTATCATTTTTTTTTTCTATTAATGTGGCAACTGTACCATTGATTTTTTTTTTTATTGTAGGATGGCATAGTAACTGCACGGTGCCTGATGTTAAGCACAATACAATCCAAAAACAATGGCGACCACCGAGAGATACGCCCTCCTCCGGCGGTCGTCGTTGTCATGCCGGCCTGTGTAACTGTTTCTTCACGTTACGCTTAAAGGACCCCATGTTATAGGAAGGAGGGAACACACTAGCCGGGAGATTGTTGAGATTGGATTGACTTGGCTTAGTGTTAGCTATGATTATATGAAAGTAAGTGAAAAAAAACTAACTCCGTCTTGCATAGCCGGATGTCAGTTACAAGTTGTCATAGATGGTAGAGATATTTCTATTTTCGTATAATTTTATATGCTGTTGGTAACACGCTGTATAAAGGCATTAAATAATCACAATAAATAAAAAATATATATTTACTTGACCCTTTTATATATATAAAACCTCAAGATGCAAAATCAACGTCTCAAACCCGTCCGCATAAAATGAGTGCACAATTGAGAATTCTGAGCTCACTTCAAATAGTTTTCAGTCACACGCGTCTTTGGGGTGTTTGTACGCTGCTTTGTAAAAACCATTTTAAATAATTCGCATAAGGTTGAATTTACAAGAACATAAGTTTATAGTATATCTATAACGCGCTTTTAATTTTTTGTTGTCGTTTTTAGTTACTAATATTTCGCTTTTCTATTACTCATTTCAGATTTAACTTCTTCAGATAACACTCAGATTCGTTATCGGGGTTCTAAATACCACTAACTGCTAAGTTAAAGCATTACTTTTCTGTCTATCCATTATCAAACAATAAATGAGAAATATTGTACGGAACACTTCAACAAATAATAGGGCGTTCTTAACAGCTTTCGTGTAATACTATCTCATTGTGTAATGGTCAATTTTTCCTCGTACATCAGATAAAAATGTACTGTGGAAATGTCGAGGAAAACTATGATTTTTCCCATTTCTAATCTCTTATGTAGTAAAATGTTTCATATATAATTATTTTTACCTCATGGTCTTATTGTTTTGAAAGATATAATTATCGCTTTCAATATTTAGAGTAAATTCCACTAATGCTATAATGTTATTAGTGCTAAGAATAATATTTATGTTTATGGTTTTAAATTTGTGTAGAGTATTTTTGTTTACATAATAGTTGATATTCGCAACTTCGTCTGCATTGTTTTTTATCGTAACAATATACTTTAGATCCAGAGAAAAATACATAAAAATTTAAAGCAAACATATACCTTGCGTACAACATTTCTTTCTGTTTATTTTATACTAGCTTCTGCCCGCGAAATAGTTACTTTGAGTTAACGCTAATACGCAGCGGAAGCACTCACAAGGAAAAAAAACGATTTTGAAACATTCTTCATTGGTGCTCCGCTCCTAATAGTCTTGGCGTGACGATATATAGTCTATAGCCTTCCTCGATAAATGAGCTATCTAACATTTTTTTTAAAAATCGGATTAGTAATTCCTGAAATAAGGTTTATAATATACTCGTAGATTACTAGTTTTTTCTCGTACTTTTTTTTTATTCTGTAAAAGGGGCTATGCAGGCCTTTATCCTATATCACTGCGACCAGTACTGATCTATTGTGATCGCCCCATATTACTAAAGCGCCCGACCTAGTCCTATAGTATTTAAGAACTGCAGGACTTTTTTGGTTGAGAGCATCTGTACCTCATCCGGAGGCAATACATGCTTCCCCAGAATCCGGTCTCGTGTAGGCTTCAGTGGATCACACTCACACAAGAGGTGTTTGGGGGTCTCATCCGCACTATCACAACATCTACACTCTCTTGTGCTCTGGACTTACCTACTTACTGGACCTACCTCGAGCCGTCATTCAAATTATTATAACTTTTGATAAAGTGAAGCGATTTTAATGAAACAAAGACTACGTTACTCCTGAGGATATGCTATATCCTTATAAATAATACTCTTAAATAACATTATATTTCATTGTAAAAACTCATTAGTATTTATTAACACTGGTTGACGTTTAGGCTGTGTCTACAGCGCGCGCCTGTTCGCTGTCCTTACAGTGCTCGCCGCTCTGGGATAAATAAATTCATATTTTTTAAAGTAATGGCGGGCAGTGAAATTTTCTTTCAAAATATTAAACTTTAATGAATAATGCATGTTCCTGAAAAAAAAATTCATAATTTGAGAGAGAAGTCATTACAATTTTCATTTATTTATTTAAAAGTTTATAAATATTATGTTAATATATAAATAATTTCGAATTATCGATTATTTATTAAACTGTAAATAATAAACAATAAATCCTGAAAATTTTATTGAAATATCTTTTAAGGTTTCTCTGTAATTTATTTTTTAATTAAAAGTCTCCAAAATTTTCAAAAAAAAAAAAAAAAAAAATTAAAAAAAACCACATTAGTGTATCATTATTGATAATGACAACTTTATATTGAGATATATATTAATTTTATCTCCATGATCAAGTGGGAAAAGGAGGGTTCATTTGATGTATCTTATTCATATAAAAAAACAATCTAATTCTAATTAGGTGCTGTACAGGCAGTAATCAGTGTATCGTGTAAGGAAGTTAGACAATGTGATCCGATTAATTCCCCTCTCCTGAAAATTATGATTAAATAATAATTACAAATATTACTATAAATGATATACTATAGTTAGGATTTTAAATAAAAAAAAAATACAAAAATAACCAGCTTAGAAAAATGTAATATAATAAAATATCTCAAAGGAGGACTTTCTGAAAGTGTTATGTGTTTACGCGAGTTTTTATCGCCCGAGAAAAGCTTTTACGTGTTTACCTTATGAAAACATAAAGTTGTCAAATGGATATGACAAAGAGTCGCTATCAGATTGATCAGGTTCTATCAGGTCTCGACCCGGCGCAGTCAAAGGGACGTAACGAGGTGAAAACAGAAAGGGGGATGAATCGTGCGTAGAGTAAATATTTTTCGTTGAATTCTAGTAATTCAAGAACGGTAAACAATGATACGATTAAAAATAGTAAGCTTTAGAAAAGACTGGGCTCTAGTTGCAACCTTCGACACGTAGTAACGCGTGTTTGGAAACTATTTTCCACTTTAAAGACTGTATCGACCAATTTATTTCAATCGATATCTCTAAACTACGATCTAAGTTACTTAAGGCGACATCTAAAATCAAATCAAATTATCCTTTAATCAATTTAAGCCCTGAGAAGGCGCTTATGAACGTCAAAGCTACCACCGGTTCGGAAAACAGCCCAGTCATCGAGAAGAACCGGCAAGAAACTCGATCTGGTTTATCTTTTCATCTCATATATTTTTACAGGAACATAAATACTTACATTCGTTATTAGTGGATGCACAGAGAGGGGCATCATTTCCAGACGTCACAATCGTTCACATATTGATCCACCCTATATATAGCCTTTAGATATTAAAACCCGCTTTACATGGTTCTTGAACTCACTATGCGGCAAATAGGTAATGTGCTTTGGGACTTTTTATAAAACCTAACACTATTACCTAAAAAACTGTTTTTGGACTGAGCGAGCCTGAAGCATGGAACGACCAATTTGTTACTGTTTCTAGTATTTAAATTATGCTGGTCTTTTACTAGATCCAAAATATCTAAGTTATCTATTGGCACCATTTTAAATTTTCTTCGTCCGTGTGCTATTTGTAATCATTATTATATTTTATCAGTTTTTTTAATGATTAATCTGACTTTCTATCAGTCACAATCTTCAGCCGGATAGTTTTGCAACACATATTAAAATAAACAGATGTGGTTATCCCCGATAATTTTTGTTCAAACAGCATTAATTACACTAAGCTTGAGCTAAGTCATGCACAATTGTATAATGAGCTAGATATCTATGTTTTATTAATTAAATTCTGATTTGGTATAGTTGAAAACAAAGTTACGTGTAGAAGAAATATCCGTTCAAGAAATTATTATTTTAGAAGCTCTGAATAGCAGTTGCATTTACCTCAATACTTATATTACTAAAACGATGTAGATCTGTCTTTGTGTGCGCATTACGGAAAAACTACTGCATATATTTCAATTATATTTGCAGGCCGGCATGACAGTGGCGACCGGCGATGGACAGTATGTCACTCGGTGGTCGCCATTGTTTTTGGATTGTACTATGCTTACCATCAGGCACAGTGCAGTAACTTTGCCGTGCTACTATATAAAAAAAAAAAAAAATATTGTTGTCACTGTTTAGATACTTGGTTCTTATATATAAGATATAACAATACCTTGATTTAACACACAGTTTTAAAGCATTATAACGATTTTGATACCAACTTTGCGTTTAGCGATGTATCTTCTTATCGTGGAGATGTGAGACAAGCGGTGCGGCACGCATGCGCTGGATATCTCGAACGAAATCGCGGGTAACAGCTAGTTCAAAATAAATCTGAGGTAAGATAGTATGATATGCTAATTGTGCCCAACTGGGCTGCAACTGTTATATATGAAACGTAGCCTCGGAATAGTAAATCGCTTAGATGTGTTGCTTTCCAAGATTAGCTAGTGTTAATGTCTACGTCTGGTACCGCTATGACACACCCGAGAGGCGAGACTACAACACCACCCGGGGAACCACTATTGACCTGCGACACCGCGCTATTGACTTTATCGGGGTGTTACTAATGACCTCGAACGCTATTGGTGGAAGTTATCGGCTGGCTGTTCATTATTCACCCCGTTGTGAGACTACATTGGGAGTTCGGCATATAAAGGGCAAGATGTCGCTGATCTGGACGCATGCGAGGTCGTCCGAGAGCGCCGCCGCTCCGACCTGCGCGACGATGCGCTCCTCCCGCGCACCCCCGCCGTCTCCGGCCCCCAAGCCGTCGAGCCGCCGAGAAAACAAAGGCCCTTCTCAGGGCTCGGACACTTCAACAGAATGTCAATCGACTTCAGCTACGCCTACGGATCCTGCCACCTCTCGAAACAAGAAGACACACGCTACGCCCACCGGACTCCGCACCTCCGTGCCTGCTCCTCGACCGCCGACCCCGGAAGCGCGACAGAGGCCGCCCGGCGGACCGTCCTCGTCGACAGACGCACACGAGGGTGATATTCTCACTCTCGCCCAGCTGATCACAGCTGGGGCGCTGTCGAGGGGGATGTGCTGCTGGATGGCGCTGTACTTGCGCATCCGAGAGGCCGCCACAGAGGGCAACCCGCTATCCGCGAGTGACGCGGCGGCGCTCAAAAGCGCCGCCTGCGGCATCCTCACGCCACCCGCGATCCCGGACAACCCGTCCAGCCCGCTCGGTCGAGCGCTGCGCCGGAAGCGCAGCGATCCCGACGCAGGGCCCGCGATTCGCGAGTCAACGCTTCAAACCGTTCAGCAGCCCAACGAAGAAGAACCACCACAAGCAGCGAAGAAAGCCTGCACAATCAAGAGCCCCGCCTTGCTACGTACTACACCACAACACGTGAAGATTACCACTACACCAGCTGCGCGGGTGGTCGCACCCACCCCTGCGCCTGCTCGGTCTCCACCGCGAAGGGCTGCCCGTGAGCAGCCCTCGTATGCGTCGATCGCAGCGCCATCTGCGCGCGATCCGCAACCGAATCCGGTAACGCGCCCGCGGAACCCTAATTTGCAGCCTACGCGCGACAGTGCTGCCGCCGCCCGCGAAACGGGTAGCCAATCAGAAACACCCGCATCACCCGACGCGATCGGTCCGCGTTTTCCGCCGATTGTGATCGAGAGCTGCCCCCTTGATTGGGAGACTGTGCTCTCACAATTGGCGGATAAGTTGGGGCGCGGACCCAAAGCGCGCGCCTACGGAGCCGGGGTGCGCATCATCCCCTCCGACGCCGAAGAATACAGAACAATAGTCGACTACTTTGAGAAGATTGCGGGGGCGAGCTGGTTCACATACACTCCCCCCACGCAACAAGGCCTGAAGATCGCCATCAGAGGACTACCCTGCGGCATAACACCACCACAAATCTCGGAAGCTTTAATGAAGAAGGGATTTAAAGTAGAATACGCCCGTCAAATCAACGCACGACGAGGCAGACCCGGGTGCGTCTACCACGTCGTGCTCAAGAGGACGCCCGGGTTAATACCCGCTATATATGAGATCACCACGCTTATGTGTATGCCCGAAATAAGAATCGAAGCCTGGAGGGGGGAGCGCCGGCTGGCGCAGTGTTTTCGCTGCCAGCAGTTTCGGCATTCCTCCCACCAATGCCACAGACAGATGGCCTGCGTGCGGTGCGGGGGGCCACACCCCGCCCGCTTATGTGACCGCCCGAAGGACGTACCGGCGACCTGCGCCAACTGCGGGGGAGCCCACACGGCCAACAACAGAATGCGCTGCCCCGTGTTCAAGCGGGAGTTGAGGAACCGCCGGGCCGGCACGCTGACCCGGACGGGCCCAGGGAAACGCCCAGCAACCGAACCAGCCCAGATTATGGTTGAGGAGTCGACGACGGCGTGCCTCATGGCCCCCGCCAACAACCCTCCCACAAAGGGCAAGAAGAGATCCCGCAATAAAAGAAGACGCCTAAAAACAAGAGCAAATCCAGAGAAGAGCATCCGATGACGTCAGAGCACCCACCACAACAGACACACCGGCCACAACGTGACGAGAAGCACGCTAACACCATAGGGGCATCGTCATGCAAGTGACGATCGCGCCCGCATGATTAGACACCCCCGTGAAAAGCGGGGGTAGAGTGAAGCCACCGCCAGAGGGGTAACCCTGATGCGGTCCTCCCCGCACGCTGCTTCGCAGCGAGCGAGAAGAACCTCCTTGAATCTGGACGCACTCCTATGTGGAAGTTATTGTAAGGCGAAGCTCTGGCCAAATGAATAGTGACAGTATCTGACTCTGGCAATCCTGACTGTATCGACCCTATACGTGATTAGTGTAACACTAGTATATATTTAGAAACCAAGGATGTGTACCCGATTGTGTTTCAATAACCATATATGTGATAAAACACTTGTCACATTTTGTCAATAAGGTATGCATATCAATGGGTGCATACCTGGCAATAACTGTAGATTAGTATTGGATTATATAGCGCTTACCATCACGAATAGAGTGCTGACTTTGCCATGCTTTATTTTAAATAAAAGTGAGGCAGTCATAAGGACTGCCGATAGAAGCGCAAAACTTAAAACAATGAAATAACTGTCTTCCCTTTTGATTTTGTAAATGAATTATAGTATGATTTAATTAAATACCATGATTCGTATATTGAAATTAATAATATTAGTCTGCTTTTCACATCTATTGGCATTCCGGACAATAATAACATACATTTTTATACAGTTTAATAATTAATCAAACATATCATGGGCTGCACAATCTCAATATATCAATATTGCATGTACACATGCCGCTATTGTACACGTCGCTAGTTTGACGCAATCCCCACAAGCGCAATACGCTCGGTGACGCTTTACTAGCAGCATATGTCATGTCATGACGCGAAATAATAACTTTGTCTCATCAAAAGTACCCCTCAATGCTCCTAAAGAAGGTTTCACTTCAAAAACACACAATTCACGTTTATATAGACGATAGTCGAAGCAAAAAGAAATAGCGTAATTCAAATAAGTATTTCAAAGATTCCGAGAATTCAAGATATCCGCCCGTCCAGGACTAGAATCGTAACCCCGCAACCGAAAGCTGCCTATCAAAGATATATAAAAAAAAACCTGAATTATCATACAAAACGCCAGTAAAATTGGAACGCAATCCGGCAACGTCACGTTGCCGGCTCGGCGCCGTAACGGGTTTTATTTTCCGGAAAATTGGCAAGTCATAATAATACGCTGACTCGTAAATAAGGATCGGCATTGGGCCTCTCAAAGATTCCTTTTTACGCTACATTTCACTCTTGCTCTGGAAGGGTTAAGCGCTTAGTGCGAGCGGAAGCGATTAATGCAATGTATTAATTATATCTATAATCATAAATGTTATTTTTACTTGCAATTATTTATTGTAAATTTGTGTTAATTTAAATATTTATTAAAAAGGATACTATTATGAATATAACATATCAAATTTTAACTAGAAACGACTTCTTCGATTTTTATGAAATTTTGTAAACGGGAAGTGCTGATAAGCAATGAAAACTATAAATCATGAAAGAGTAAAATCAAAATAGAATATTTCATGTCTTTTTTAGTTCATGTACTGAGAGTAGGTGTAATTTAAAAATTGATGGGCTTTAAAAATATCTATTATATGTACAGAAGTCGCAAAGTATAGATACAAACAAAATTACGATACGATAGTAGTGACAGAGGTAGTATAATAATTAAATTTAATTCAAAACGATCTAGGTCATCTCGACTTTATAGAAGTTTTAATTTAGATTTATTTTATACTAGCAGGCCAGGCAGACGTTGTACCGCCTTGATTTAAAAAAAATCTTTGACAAATTATATACTAAACTATTCCCCATCAATCACTCTAACCACAGGTAAAAACCGCATGAAAATCTGTTCGGTAGTTTTTGAGTTTATCGCGAACAGACAGACAGACAGACACGGTAAAGCACTTTATTTTATACTATGTAATGAAATGTGTGCAAACAAAGTTGAAGTAAACAAAATAACATCAAAATTGCCATGATATAATTTGTCAACGTTTTTAAACATCTTTCCCATATAAATTAAGATTTTTTAATTGTTAGAAATAGAACCTTATTAGCTAGTCTCCGTAACTGAACAAAAAATGTTGTTGTAACAAACAGATCCGAGAAGAAATATAAATAGAAAATCGCTTATTTATGTAACAAGCACTCGACCTTATATGACATTTGGTCTTGATTATTGGCGACATATTTTATACGCTGTTTATACATTTAGTCGAGCGCGTGGTGAGCTGTCAAGCGTGAATTCGTCACTCATATGATACTGGGAAAACTTGGCATAATATAATATAGTACAATATTTGTGTGCAGTGATATGTTAAATGCTACATCACGAGTCGAATGGGGAATTAAATATTGAATTATATTTATAAATATTGTTATTTGGACATTCTAAGGCATATATAGACTTATACAATTTAAAATACGTGTCTTTTGTTAATGTGCGTTTCATTTACTAATTTTTTTATGTTCTTTTAAACTATAAATCATGAAAAAGTAAAATCAAAATAGAATTTTTCATGTCTTTTTTATTTCATGTACTGAGAGTAGATGTCATTTAAAAATTGATGGGCTTTAAAAAATATCTATTATATGTACAGAAGTCGCAAAGTATAGATACAAACAGAATTACGATATGATTTTTTAGCTTTATTTTTGACAACTAATCTTCTAGTGAATTATTATTCGAGTAGGTAATGACATTACAGGTTTCTGGCGATCATTTCAATGTTCTAGCAAAATGGTGAACCTCTTGTTAAATCTTTCCAGGGTGTTTTTGTGGCAAGTTAGAATTCATACTCTGTGACATTATTGTACGCAGTATCTTGTAGGTGGTAGAGCCACGCTGAAGCTACTGCTGGTTTCAGTATGAATGGGTCGGCTCGTCCGGGGTAATACCACCCTCTCACAGAAAACCGACGTGAAGTAACAGTATTTGCATTGTTGCGTTTCGTTCGGTCAGTGAGAGCGCCGGATAATACTATTTTTATAACTCTATTGTTTTGTCACAATACTCGGAGCATTAATGTGTCAATATGTATTTGTTATTCCTATGTCTGAATGATAATTCTATTATTTATTTGTAATAAAAGGTTTTTTTAAAGTGAAAACATCTTTAGCGGTATTTTTTTTGGCTGGAGATAAACTTATGATTTCTCATCACGACATGCTAGTTAAACGTGACCGATCGTATTGCGCTTGCGCGGCTTGCGTTAGACTGGCGATGCGTAGTGTAGTAGCCTGTGTACATCTAATATTTATGTTTCGTATTGAGCAAGTGCAGCCCATCATATGTTTGATTGCTTAATCAACTGTCTAACAATGTATATAATTATTATACAAATTATGAAATGTAAATAATTGAGACTATAATTAATTTAAAAGTTTTCACTTCTATCGGCAGTCCTTATGACTGGCTCGAGTTTTTTTAAAGTTGTAACATTACCTTATGACAAGTTATTACGAAAAAAAACATCGTGCTGTTATAAAGGAAATAAAATTCTCTCTCGTAACGAATGTTCAGGAAGAGAATAACAGTTAAACTATCCGCAAGTATAAAACCAGATATATCCACGAGCCATAATAAGACTGTGAACTAATTTCGGCCGGCGTGGATGGCCAGAACAGCTTTATCTCGACCATAAGGCCGCCGGGAGGCAATTCCGCAAAACAAAGGGCCCATGTAACGGCCTTACAATTTCGGACTAAGATATCTGATGATCGGCCGAGGGATAACCCGTGTACCGACGTTAGAGTAATCAAAGATACAACATTAAAGCATTTATGATAGTTAAAGTTAACAATAATGACTATATATGATAGCGAAGGCAACTGATCGGTGTATGTTTCGATTTCGATGTCACTGTCACTTATATCAGGTGATTTTTTTTTTCTCGAGTTGTCTTTTATTGACCTGTTAAGGTCTTTACAGCTTCACCGGACTACTAATGCGAGCGCTCAGGCACTCAGTCGATAAAGGTGAAATTGATTGATTGATTGAAATTCGGTAAAAGCTTCGCTATAGTACAAAACACGGAAAACAAACGGGTTGTGAGGTAATTGGCGGCACTTTTTGCACCAACATAACTATATGCGATATACTAAAATGTGTCTATACTTGTATTTACAGAATATTTATTTAGTTATTTTACGTAACATACGTCAGTCTCGAATATTGTGGATTCGAATTCGTAGTAATTATTCGTGTATGATTCCATAAATACATGTTCTCAGTCTGTTATTGTTTTTTGTGCTCGTTAATTCTGCATTTTTGTGGTACTCTGCGATACATCCTCAGTGTGAGTTTTAAAGAAAACAATGTTTATAGATATTTTAACCATTGCGAAACTGATCAAAAGTTAAATTAAATTATATAATGATGATTAGGAAGTCGTTGGTGAGGCGGTTTGATCGGTGGAATATCAATCTGATCTGTTTGAACACCGTTTACTACTTTAGCATTACTATTTACTAATTTCTTTTGGTATCACTATCGGCTAACGGTGAAGTAAACCATCGTGAAGAAACCTGAACCTGAAAAATGATCTTGTAGTACCACTGTACGTGGGAAAATAATTATAGAACTGTGGATTACTCGGAGTTTGAAATCGCCAATACGTAGTGTAGTGATTATGGCCATCCTTCCTTCGGGAAGAGACTTATAGCCATTTGATTGAAGAAGGCGTTACTTTGCGGAAATCCATCATTATATTAGAATAGACGCTACTTTGCATTTCCGCCTGGAATCGATGGAACACTACTACGTCTGACTGCAACATAAAACAAATCAATTAATCAATATATCCCTTATACACATATATATTAATCAACAATATAATTGATACACAACAATTATTTTATAATATACAAACAATTGAACAATATATTTTTAATTGATATATATTGTTAATTGATATGTATTGTTAATTGATATATATTGTTGATTAATATATATGTGTATAAGGGATATATTGATTAATTGATTTGTTTTATGTTGCAGTCAGACGTAGTAGTGTTCCATCGATTCCAGGCGGAAATGCAAAGTAGCGTCTATTCTAATACTTATAGCCATGCAGTACGCTTCTTATAGGCTGCGGATGATGATGATAGAAATCCATTCAAATTTTTATAATATTTAATCGATTAATATTTTTCTTTTAGAGCTAACGTCAGGGCTAAAGCCGTCTAGAATATAAATTATAACCCTTTTTACATTTTCAAATCAGTAGGGGTGTTAGGGTTTCACAGCCTGTCTGGGTCGCAACCACCACGTATATGGCGAAAAAGCCCGTCATAGTGATTCGCTTCTGAGGGTGGCGTTTCGGGATCAGCCTGTGCATATCCAGCTTTGCGTAGGCCGGCATGACAGCGGCGACCGGCGATGGATAATATGTCACTCGTTGCTCGCCATTTTTTTTGGATTGTACGGTGTTTACCATCAGGCACAGTGAAGTCATTATGCCGTGCTACAATAAAAAAATAAAAAGCCACGATAAAATTGGAAAAATCATGGAATTGTCTAGCACTTCTGACCTCGAGTAACTATTGAACCAGTCAAGTTAGGCAAAAATTACAATATTTTTTGCAGAGCGTTAAGTTTGGTACATGAATATTCATGTGTCGATATAATCCATTCATTAGTCGATGATATAAAAAAAAAATCAAAGTATCAACTGTTCTTTTCCCATGTTATTTTCATTTTAATTTTTGGCTGTCGTGTTTGGGTAAGATTTTGTCGTGAACGTGGTATTTTCGCAGTGACGAGTGTCCAAACAAACAGACAGACATTTCTAAAATTGATTGAAATGTATTTTATTTCTTATTCCGCGACACCTATAATAATTTGTTTAGGTATTAGAGCCACGCTGAAGTTATTAATAGTTTCAGCATGAATGGGACGGCTCGCCCGAGGTAGACCACCCTCTCACAGAAAACCGACGTGAAGTAATAGTGCTTCCATTGTTGCGTTTCAATCGGTCAGTGAGAACGCCGGAGGCAACCCTCCGATTCCCTTCGCCTCCCTACCCCATGTCTCCCTCCCCCCTCCCTCCAAACGGAGGCTGGTAACGCACTTGTGACTCCCCTGGTGTTGCTAGTGTCTATGGACGGCGATGATCACTTAACATCAGGTGACCCGGCTGTTCGTTTGACTCCTATGAAAAAAAAACCTAAAAAGTACAGATACGTTAGATTTGCATTATTATTATATGTATAGATTAGTCTATACATATATATATATATACATCTGTGTATATAAATAGATATAATTTGTAGTAGATAAACAAACGAAAGACAAAGAAATCGGATGGCGAGTAAACTTGAAAACTTTCCCATAAAAACAAAGAGAAATCTCAATCTTGAAAGTTATGACAAAAGTGTGTGAACGTCCCGAAGTGTAAAGCTAACCGAACTCGCCACTCACCCCAACTTGTAATGGCGGTGTTGAGGTACGGGTATGCCTGTCCAGGGAAATCTTTTATCGAGTTACGCCATTACCCCGGACTCCGGAGACAGGACCCGCTGGTTTACGACACGAATGAATAATGGCTGTTTAGATTTTATAGTTTTATTACAACCTTTTTTAATGAAAGGAATACATATATTTAAGTTTTTCGTCCATCTATCGCATATCGTATTACCGCCGGCCGCGTAGTAGGGGTAAAGTGAAAGACGCACGACACTCGGCAATGCAGTCAATGCCAATATGGCGGCTCCCATTGCTCAATTCAAAATGATTTGATAAATATTGTTCTCAGTTCTTTTAATGTCAATCATCTGAATGATTGTATTTATTATGTATTCCATACTCTAATACGTCGATTGGAATTAAAATGCATAGTTGAATATCTTCTCAATTATTGATTTCTCATTAATTGATTTTTTTTTGTTATTTCAATGATCATTCCCATTTTACAATTATTAAGTTAAGGTTAAACACGATTTTAATATCCTAAATTGAATAATTCTCCGAAAAATTTCAGTTAACTGCCTATGATCCGAAAAAAGTTTCACTTGCATCGTAGTTTCATAATTTTAATACATTATATGTTTTACCGTTTGACCATAATAGCACCTATTACCTAAGTTGGTAAACATTCTTAACCTAGAATGGACCGGAACACACCTATGGGTACTTGACAGATTTTTGACTTGGGGTGGTAGCTAATCAGACAGACCTAGAAAAAATTCTATCACCACCTTCGAATCTATACAGTCGACTTTTGATGGCAAAGGATCTTTATAAACATATAACAGAATTCCAGTAGATAATTTATTACATTTTAATGTGATTAATAAGGTGTTTTTGTTATACAACTTATTTCTTTAAAATAATGATTTTATAACCCCAACACAGAAGTTAAAGTTAGAATTGGAAGCGGTATCCTCAGACAATAGAAGATGTAAAGGACTCAGCGAACGTACAGACCGATTATACATCGAATAACAAGAGATTATGTTTCAAGAGACCCCCAACACTATGATACAAACTGGCGTCCCCAACTATCGTCACGGGAAATCTGTTATCGAGTGCATTACCCGGGACACTTTGGGGACACTCCTCGCGTATTGTGTACGAGCTTCGAGAGGGTTACGGCCTTACAACATTGCAGTTCGTAATTCGATTTTTCGTCACGTCCCAAGACGACGCGGACATCTTTTGTTTTATACCAGCCTGGTGCCTATCGTCATTTTGTATAATCGAATAAGATAAATAATGCAAGTACTTTCTTATTAAGATTTATAGTGTATATATTTAAGAAATAATTAGTTAACTTTACATGGAACGCAAAGTCTTTATTATTAAACTAAATTTTACCAAAACGTTTCAAGACGACGGCCGACATTCTTTGTTTTATACCAGCCTGGTACCTATCACTATTTGTATGATCGAATATAATTAACAAAAATGCATGTAAAATGGGCAGTCATTTTAAAAATGTAACATCGAAATTGTCACAGAAACAGCTTCTAAAACAAAGCACAGGCCTCGTTTAGAACGCAACCTCGTAATGTAAGAGAGACTTACTCATCGTAATAACGTGCAAACATTTCGCATCCATACATTTGTTTATATGTTTTTCATGGGCTCATAGCTCATAAAACTTAATCACATGACGAGTTCACCTGACTCCATAAACCGTACGCTCTAATGGTTTCACGGCCCTTTCTACGTAGGAAGGTTAATAAGTACTTTTGTTTATTTGAATATTAAAAACTTCGGAAACATCGTGCTTGAAGCTTTTAAATGCTTTATAACCCTTTATGGGTGCTAATAGTTAGGATAGAATATAGAAAACTTTCCTAATTATAACAGCAAATAATAGGTCTTTACCTATGAAATTACCGTTCTGCAGTACTGGCCATTTCAAATCAAAATAATTTTTGTTTAGCTAAGAATTCTAATTTCAAATTTCTTTTATTTTAAAAACATGGAATTCTTTTTCCAAAAATAGTCATTTGTTTATTGATTAGTGTTACATTTTCATCGCATTTCAATCTTTTTTGTCATCATGGATACGTTAAAAATTCGAGTAATTATGGAATATGATATCCGTCGTGGCAGCAACGCGGCACAAGCGGCACGCAACATCAACGACGTTTACGGAGCTAACACTACAAACCAACGCACCACCTGTTATTGGTTTGCTCGCTTCCGTTCTGGGAATTTTGACCTGAAAAATGAACCTCGCGGTCGTCCGAAGACTTTGGTCGACGATGACTAATTAAAGGTGATTGTGGAAGCTGATGATACACAATCTACGGCTGAATTAGCAGCAGCTTTCGACGTTAGCGTCAAACCAATATTGGTCCATTTGCGTCAAATTGGCAAGGTAAAAAAGATTGACATATGGGTGCCCCACGAACTCAATGATCGCCATCGCGAAGTACGCGTCGAGACGTGCCTTGCACTGCTCAACAGACACACAAATGAAGGAATTTTGAACCGCAGTGGTACCTGCGATGAAAAAT
>MU158783.1:513431-528349 GCA_015888305.1 Antheraea pernyi | reverse complement strand
TTAGGGCAGGAGAGTTTGGATGGCACGTCTCACCACAATGCGCTGCGGTGCTGCTGGTAAGGGTGATTCTGGCGATGATCTGCGATGATCTTGACCAGGTGACAGTTGCCTTTTCAAATCCCGTTGCTCGTTTACGATGCTTGAGGCGAATTTTCTCTGTTATGTTTCTTCTGCGCTTCTTCCGATTTTGATTATGTGAAATTCGATGTATCCAGCTCGATTGGACCAAAATTATGTTTGCGCCTTTACAGGCAACATATGTCGGCTTAGTCAAAATAAAATACGTGCGTCGTCTCGTGATAGCGTTTATTCTCGTTTTTTAAAGGGGTGTTAAATTGTAACGGACTCAGAGCTTTGCCCTGATTGGGTCGTTCGCGTAGATGCCACGCTCCGGGTATCGCCGTCTTGATTTGAAGCGTAAACAACCTAATATTAATAAATTTTTAGTTACGTTCTATTTCACCGAATCATTATGTTTGCACAGATTAAAAATATATGTGAAACGTTAAAAAGAAGAACAAAGAAAAATAATGTTTTTTGTAACAAATTTTCTGTTAGGTTTTTTTATTGAAGCGCTGACAACCGTTACGTATTATGTAGTGAGACACACTTGAAATTAATCTAACTAATCTGAAATTGTCGACTCTCATGAAATTTTGTACACAGGAACCAAAAATCATTCCTAGCTATAACTGTGCTGTTACATTCCAAAACGAGCTAAATCCTATTTTAGCCTTAACTAATATTTATGTTATTTTTCAACATCTTCAAAATTTGTACATATAAAATATGAAAATCATACAAAAACTACCGACCTTTTTGGCAGCAAAATTTGAACTTCATTCTCAGCATATAGAGACTGAAAATCCTAAAAAAATAAAATGTTATATTAAAATGATATATTAAATGATATGTATATAACATATCATGATTTTGAAATTTAACGACACAATTGTAGCCTATAACATTTTTAGAAAGAATCATTAATAAAAATTATTTTCCACCCATTTCAATCAAATTTAGTAGAAAGTAGACCTTTCGTTTATAAAAAAAATATAGTATAAACTCATGTCAAACTTCAAGTCTTGCATGCTTCAGAAAGGTTATAGTTTGAGCTTAGTAATATAATTCAGAAGTAGAATGGTAAAGGATAATTCGTCACTACTTGATCAGAAGTGACATATTCACAAGCCCGTGTTATTGTCTCAATAATGTGATCTCTATATAGAATCAGAACTCTTCGCTATAAAAACTTATCGCCGTTCGAGAACTCGAGGGACCCTCATAAGTTTTTGATGTACTGCAGTTGGTTTTTTACTTCCACGCCGTATTGTAGAACGTTGTCGCGTAACATGTGCCGTCGCCGTACGTTGTTTATCAACTTCCAACCCTAATGTACTTCTTGAGTACTTTTATATTAGCCTTATATTTTACGAAGATAACTTTAAAATATTTATTGTGTCTATAAAGTTCAGTTTGAGCGGCGATCGGTTTGAGGTAGCGCGTTTAACGTAGATGCAATTTCTACAATGAACTACAACTATTGGTAAAGAAGAAACAGAATATAATATATTTAGTGTACTCAAGAATTGTGTAATTTGTTCAAAACTTCTTTAAGCGGGTTGAACAGTTAACGAAAATAAAACATCACGTCCGGTTTGGTGACATAGAATCTGGTTTGCTCTGCTACACTCGACGTCAAGCGGGCTCGGGTCCGTGACGCACTGAATCGTGTATTCTCGGCTCCAGTCGTCATCATACATGTTCGCTGTCCACACGGGGTATATCGTCCCACCAAATACTTTTTTGTGATTACGTATTGTAATAAGAAAATAATATTATATGTTTTTATAAGTTTCCGCTTCTATTGCGTGGTCATAAGCAGTCTTTATGAGGTTTTTTTTTCTATTCTGATGATACAGTACTGTGTAATAGGATATAACTCGGGGATGTCGAACAATATTTCAGACACCTAACGTGTATATTATATGTATAAGAAGTAACAACACCTGAAGCGGAATGAAAATTTGATATGAATAATTCACTTCGGATGAGGACCGATCAGGGGTGTGTCGCAAAACGCCCTCGTTCGTAGAGATCTCAATTAACTCAACGCACAGACGTAACGATCAAATATTCACCGAGTAACCCCGCTTCCTTCAAAAACAAAGTCTTGTAACGCGATGAGAAATGTTTTATATTTCGCACGTGATATAAGTTTAAAGTGAATTTGCCTGTTATTTGGAATGTAGTCCGACGGAAAATCACTGGCATGAATTTTCCTCTGAAAATTTTTCGACTACGCAGAGCCGTAGTTAGAGCACAGGAGGCAAGGGTGAGGGCCGCAAACCGAGATAATATGAAATCAAAGTTTACTATTTTTGTTAACAAGGGTCGCTTATCTTGATTCGCTTTCTTGCCTTTAATCTCAGAGTTTAGCTGCACTTTTTCAATAAACTAGGGCCCCACTCACGCAGCGATGCGAACATTATTTAGAAGCACAGCAGAGAGTTTTTTTACAGGTCCTCTGTCACTAGTGCCGCGTGAATATTATAAACTAGGAAGTCAATCGTAGGTTTTGTTTTACGCAGCTATTTTAAAAAGGAGGTAAAAGATGGGCAGGATAAATTAAGCTTGTTCAAATACATTTCATATATTGCGTATATTTTTTTTATAAATCAGTGTAGTTTGATTTATGCATTCCATTGTCAACTAATCTTAAATACGACACGATGGTATTAAAACTGAATTTGCAAATCAATCAATTGATTACTTTGTTAGAACGATATATATTGCTATGGGTTCTTAACATCGCACTATTTTACTTCTGTTCTTGAACAGAATTATTATGGATTAAATATTATTCTTCAGTTGAACTGCATTGCTTACTATATTTTATTATGTTTATTATAATCTCGTACGTTGCCAAGAATTCATTCTCCTAAAGTAGGTTTTATTCTATCATTGAGACTATATTATTCATTTCGATGAATCGTTGACTATATTTTTTTCATCTTTATTTTTATTATCTTGTTATAATTATATCATTACTCTTAACTAAGTACTCTGAAAATGTATCGGTAAAAGTTTTGTCAAAATTTAATCACTTTTTTGCAAATTAGCTCGGACAAACAACAAAGACATCAATATCATTTATATTAACAGTTAATTTAAAGGTAGGGTTTATTAATCTATTATTATTAATAATTGTTTTAAATACTTTATATGTTGTAATAACGCTGGACCACGAACCTACCTGAATTAAATGATTTCATCTAAGACAGTAAGCACGCTAAGCCTAGAGAGTGATCAGCCTTCACGTGCAACTGCCGGAACATATGTATAGGCAGTTGACGTCAGATTTTCAACTTTAAAGTGCTAAATAGTCCGATGGGCTTAGAAAAATATCTGCCTTCAAACTATACCTTCATTACAATTTTCGTTACTAAAAGAACCGGTTCATCAAGGTTTAACTAACCACAGAACCCTCAGTATTTCATTCTTTCTGTTTGAGAGTGCTTTTATGTATTAAAATGGGTCCTATTTGCACAAATAAAATCGGCTGAGTTCCTTAAGCGCTTGCCTTAGTAGTCTGGAGAAGATGTTAAGGCCTTGCTAGGCCAATAGCATAGTCAGTTTGAAAAAAAACTCTTGCTATTTGATTACAGCCCCCATTCACAACTAAATTCGTCACTGAGTCAGTGTGTCCCCGTTGTGAATCCTACGCGAGATGCACACAATGAATAATTCGGTTGTCCAATTTCTAAATTGAGTGAGCGACGAATAATATTTAAAAGCTTTTTCGAATACATACATTAAATACTTTACTATTTATCCCATATTTTTGAAAAAAAATATATGAAAGAGAATGTTTGGAAAATCGTACAAAAAACTGAAAAATTTAGTTAAAAAAATCTCCATATAAAAATTACTCAGTAAGTAGGACAGAAGATGGTACGCAGGTATTCAGAAATATCCATAGAATTTACAGATTCACGTTAGGTTTTTCAGTTGCCATTTTATTTAATTACAAGATCGTACTTTTAAGGGCAAAGAATTATAGAGGATTGTTATTGTATCGCCCAAAAAGTACTGATAGATCCATCGCTTTTTTCTCGAGAAGTTTTAAGAAACTACGATTTTAAAGCACTTTAGTGAAGTAGATTTTTTCGTCTTCGAAAATTGGGGCAAGCGGTATGATGCGTATACCCAGGAGAAAAACAGATAGTATTATTTATAAAGAATTTTTGTAAGCAAGAAATATTTTTGCGTTCATTTTTTCGTTTATTCCTCTGTATATAGATCATATCGTTGAGATAATGAACAACGCAAACAAATTCACTGGTATCAGGGAGTAATATCATGTTTTTATTACTATAATATTATTTAATAGTAGAAATGTAATTACTGGGACGATGTACTCTTTGTCCAGACAGTAAATGCGGTTGATGACGACTGCCACCGGGTCTATACGATCCAGTGAGTCACCGACCCGAACTCTTCTAGGCCTTGTCTGTCTAGGCCCTGTAAATAGTCGCTACTACCCAAAAATCTTTCGCACTCCGGTCGGGTACAGTACACAAATGAGTAGTAGTATTTTGCAAGATGAAAGTTAAACCCAATAAAATAAATAAACTAATAAAGCTACTAACAATCGCTATTTTAGAAGAGGTGGATGAAGAAATTAATGTAATAAGGAGAAAAATGTTATGAATTCTTCATTTGTTCATTATTGTAATGTGAAGACCCAACATTTCACAAGCACTCATGTTGTAAATACAAGAAACAACTTTTTAAGTGGTTTCCGCTCCAGCAAAACAATATTTTGCGGCTGCTAATGAACTCGACTAAAACGACAGGTTCCATTTAATTATTTAGCAGATGAACGAAATACATCGAGTAAATAATTTGCTAATCTATTCGCCTAAATTATTGTTGTTCAGCCACGTTTAGATACGTTTCACTAAATTACTAGGTACTGGACTAAATTACTAGCCTAGTGCGAACAAGGCTTAAATTGGAGTAAGCCTGATTCAACAGCACCGTGCCGAGCGTAACGATTCATTTTAGTTCACTGTTCAACGCAACTAAAGAATCTTGCACCCCAAAATGATTATTACCTACCTTACACTTTAGGCAGGTACTGATTTATGTGAACTGTTACTTAATGTCATAAGCGTCATTAAAATAAATGTTTGTCAATGTACAAAACGTAACCTATAAACATAGTTCCATCAAAACCCATATATTTATGTTGTAAACGACATAAATATATTAAAACAACATTGCCAATGATTTATACGTCGTTTATATCGCCACCAAACAAAATAAACTCGTAAAATTACATCGTACCAGTATAAAATTGCGATGCTATGAACGATGCGTATCTTTTGCCAGTTTTACAGTTTACCGGGATGTTCGAAATGTATGGATGTGATATATTCTTTGTATAAACTGAATTGGGATAATATTTTTACTCACGAAATAATTACAATATGCAGGATTCGATTGCACAAGCATCGGGACTAATATTATAAATGCAATTGTGAGTTTCTTTGTTATTCTTTCAGTTGCTTTCAGCTTTTTGCTGTAGTTCTTTAGTGATTTCATCAGCCATATTGGCAGCTAAGCTTCTAATTTGCAAGATATAAACAGACCGATCTCCCGAAAAGTGACAATCCAAAAGCGTTTTACTATGATGGGCTTAACATACCACTAATACGGGAGTTGCATCTAGCGTGTGGTGGTCGTAATCTACACTAATATTATAAAGCTGAAGGGTTTGTTTATTTGTTTGGTTGAACGCGCTAATCTCAGGAATTACTGGTCTCATTTGAAAAGTTCTTTCGGCGTTAGTTAGCTCATTGTTGAGGGAGGCTATAGGCTATATATCATCACTAAGACCAATAGGAGCGGAGCACCAATGAAGAATGTTTCAAAATCGTTTTTTTTTTCTTTGAGAGCTTCAGCTGCCTGTTAGCGTAACTATTCCACGCACACGAAGTCACGGGCAGAAGCTAGTCTGATGTAATTGTCGTATAGTACTCGTGCTATTAATACTACTATACTTATTGAAAAAAAAATTAACGTTTTCTACTAAAAATAAAAAGTTATATGCATACTAGCTTTTATCCATCGTTTTGTCTATATTAATCGTGATTTGACCCGTCTTTAAGAAACAGTGCTTTTTATATGTATATAAATAATCCTTATTTGTATTCCTGACAACGTGTATCCAAAATTTCATGATGATTGGTTAAGTAGTTTGTTAAACATCCACGTGCCGCTTAGATCGATGACTAGACGGTGACCCAGATAAACATCGCACGAGCCTAAAGAGCTAACGCTACAACAAGTGCAAACCGCTGCCCGCTGTTGCGATACCATCTAGCCATGAGGCACTGAAGCACTTGCTCAGTATATTTAGTTTACGACTGAAGCATCGCGCACAAGGGGGACACTTCTGATTCTAACATCGATCGGTCGTCACCTTTCTAGTAGTAGTTTAATTGTAATTTTAATTATATTAAAATATATACAGTAAAGTGTTGCATTTTTTGCACCCTGCATGTTTAGCCTTCGTAATTAGTTAAGGCTTGAAAGCGTAACAAATAAACAAACAAATTCGTTTTTGCATTTATAATTTTTGTTAGGTTTAGTCGGGATATCAGAAGGAGAGCATACTTGGCGGTTATTAACAACGGTTTTCATTTCACATTTTCAAATATACCACATCCATTGTCACAATATTCCATCGGAGTTCCGTCCTACTAATATTACTTTACTAGAACTTTGTTATTACTTCAGCCAAGTTTATTTGGAAAATGAGCTGGAAACCTGGCGTCCGGCGACGTAACCGATTTATAACCCCTTTATACAGTCCCTACATCATGAAAACGGGCCAATTTATAATTTAAATCGAATCGGATAGCTTTTAATAACGCCATTGTGGAATGCAATTGGCACATTTGGGAAATATTAAATGTGTGTACATTAAATAATTGGATTGTCAGTAAAGTCAATTTATTTTTGAAAGGATATTAATTTTGGCAACATTGTATATTTTTATAATTATCATGTGATAGTTTCTTCTATCTACATATAACTAGATAGAGCGAAAACAGTTATTAACTTATTCTTCCTCTGTTTCTCGACCGATTTTCTTTTTTTTGTGGAATTAATATTGAGGAACTTTAGTGTTATCAATAAAGAGAAGTCGAGACAGTCATAAGGTTTGCAGACAGAAGTAAAAACTCAAAACAATGAAATAAATATCTTCTCTTTTGAATTTTCATATTGATTTTAGTGTGAATGACAATATTTAAATTTCAGCATTTGTTTATTGAAATTATTAATATTTGTGTGGTTTTCATATCTATTCGCACTCGGAGTAATAATTATACAAATTTTTATAGAGTTTATTAATCAATCAAACGCATGGTGAGCTAAGCATGACCGGCCGTGTTGCGGCAGACTAGTGACGCGTAGTATAGGGGTCTGTGTACATGTAATATTAATGTTTTGTAATATTACATGTACACAGCCCCCTATACTACGCGTCACTAGTCTGCCGCAACACGGCCGGTCATGCTTACGCAGCGTGTCATAACGCGAAATTACAAATTTATCTCCTGCCGAAAACACCGCTCAGCGCGCCTGTTGAAGTGGTCACTTCATAGAGGGCATTTAATCAATCCCTCTTAGAACTCACGTGATGCTGCGTTTAGCCTCGTCATCCATTTAGCGTCAAGTGATAACAAAATAATCTAAGATTCTTTTTTAATAAATTCATTCCTTATACATAACCGAGCGAAACTTTTGAAATATTTCACAGGAGTTAAACAGTACAACATAACTCATGTCCGCGTAACGGAAATGAATACTCGACGAATGATAAATTGTGTTTAAAAAACTTTACGTAACTTTGAATTCGTATTTCGTGAACTTCTCTACACGTTTAAGTTTCTCTTTTATTATCTGTATATGCGAAATGAACGAACTCGTTTTAACCCTTTGATGCGCATTACGAATTTTCACTTCGCGGTACTTTCACGGTATTTTGTTGTAACACATTAGAAATATTCTACTTATACTAATATTATAAAGTGCAAGGGTTTGTTTGGTTCATCGCGCTAATCTCAGGAACTACTGGTCCGAATACAAAAATTCTTTCAGCGTTAGATAGCTAATTTAACGACAAAGGCGATTGGCTACCATTACGCTAACAACAACAGTAGACGAGCCCTAATGAAGAATGTTTCAAAATTGAGTTTTTCTCCTTTTTAGAGCTTTCGGTGCGTGCGCTACGTAAACGGTAACTATTCCATGTGGACAAAGAAGGTAATGTAATATGATTATGTAATTAATGTAATGTAATAATGTAATTAATGTAATGTAATAATGTAATTAATGTAATGTAATAATGTAATTAATGTAATGTAATAATGCAATTAATGTAATTAATGTTATAAATTAAACAGTCTTAAAAAATACTTTAAAAAGTTATCAGAGTGCCCTTGACCATTAATAGGTCTGGAGTTGTCATAAACCTAACATTATATCTATCACTATATATTTTCTATTCAATTTTGAATAAGGAATGTGTATCTTCAATATCCTACTTTCAAGTCTATTGAAATTGAAAAGAAGTTAAAAACATTCCCTTTCCAATTAAAAAAAAATCGAAATCACTTTATAAATTATGCAGTCCTGAGGTAACAAACATTAAAAGAAACAACCGAAACTCCGCATTTTTTAATCAAATGAGAGAAGGCATTTACCGACAGGCCACCGATTTGGAAAACAATCCTGTCATCGAGAAGAACCGGCAAGAAACTGGATCTGGTTTAACTTTTCATTATACGTAGCTAGCAGTGCCCGCTCCTACATCCGCGTAAATTGTCAATTATAAACACAGTGATTAATAAAATAATAAGATTGTATAATGTATTAAAAATCCACATCGACGATTTAATTGACCTCACCCTTTGTAAACGGTTTTGTTCTCCGAGACGCAGCGTGGCACTACAGCATCTGGTTATACATCTATACTAATATATAAAGCTGAAGAGTTTGTTTTTAAGAGATTTTTTTTAATACTTTGTCTATATTATTACATTTTGTCTGTTTGTTTATTTGTTACGGGTAATCTCTAAAACGGCTGGACCTATTTTAACGGGAATTTTACTTTTTACTGCCAGATAGCCGAAATTATAGCGGTTGACTTATTATATTTTATTTGTCCGCGGCTTCGTCCGCATGGTTATTTCCAAAATGGTTGGACCAATTTTCACAGGGTATTCACTGGTAGATAGCAGACCTAAAAAAAAAATGTAATTTACATTTTTTTTATTCGCGTTCGACTGCAGTGGAATATCCGTAATGCTTGAACTGATTTTCACGGGACTTTCACTGGCAGATAACTCACCTTATAAGAAGTAACTTAGACAATTTTATTTTGTTACTCAAGACTTCATCCGCAATAACCTATCTCCTAATTGGTTGGACCGACCTTCACGGGGCTTTTACGGACAGATAAGTAGCGAGCTCGGAAGACGTTGTCCCGCCCCGATAATAAAATAGAAACCTTGACAAATTATACCTAAACTTTCCCCATGAATCATTATTCTATCTACTGGTGAAAATGGCATGAAAATGTTCGTTTTTGGCTTTATCGCGTACAGATAAACTTTCTTTTTAACCGACTTCGAAAAAGGAGGAGGTTACTATGTTCGGTTGTATGTATTTTTTTTTTCTATGTTACTCGATATTTTCGTCAATTGTGAACCGATTTTAATAAAAATTTTTTCATTCGATTTGTTACACTATATAGTGATTAACTGCTACCTGTGCATTCGTCCGTGTGAAATTGATCAAAAATATGTTACAACCGCGTGAGACGTGTGCCTTACTGGACACCAAGTACATCCCATTCAATATACTATTTGTATTCATATATCTAATGTACACGTTACAGTTGGCGTGCGTGTCGTAATTACAAATGTTTTTTTATAAAAGTTTTTCTGTAATGTACACACCCACTCACAATTTTACATTTTTTTTAATACATTTTTTAAAAAGCGCGTGCGAGACGCGTGTAACAGCTAGTAGATACATAATATGTGAAAATTTTCGATTCCGATAAAATATTCATTCGAAATTACGCAGAATTCATGATATATTCGTATCACTATGATTCTGATAGAGTAATATTTGCAATGTATACGAATATTATAAAATCCAAGAAATGGTTATTTTTGTTTGAACTCGATAGCCTTTGAAATTACTGGTTACATTTGACATGTTTTTTTATTTTACAACTTATCAACTTAAAAATATTATAAATTAATTAGCATAGAAATTGCTGGTCAGAAAGTAAACTAAAACGCGTACGAAGGTGTTACGCGGCGCGAGGAATCGGGGCCTGAGGGCAGATAGCACACCCGATAATTATCGAAAACAGCCGAACTGTGACTGTCTATAACAGCGAGTTTCGCTTCCTACGCAACAGTCGCACTTCATACGGTACTTGTGTTAGCTTACTTGGCTACGTTGACAGTAATATAATTTTTTTTTAAACAACGCGATTTAATTCGGCGTCAAATATTATTGGAGTGAGTTATTAGCTGGGACTTAATAACACCTGGGTACATTTCAGATAATGAGTCCTCATTACTGATAAGAGATACAAAATTTTAAATGCCGCTTGATGCAACAAAGAGGCGCTGTATTTTTCATATACGAATTTCGGTGAAAACATTCAGTCGCAGTCTGTTTTATGTTATTCATGGCTGCTATACAACGCATACAACATTTAATATCGTACGTATACCGTATGGTTCAGCAAATTAACAAAAGCCCCCTTATTACCGCAACAGGCGTAGCTGTCTTCGGCCTTCGATGAGTACTTTATAGTTCCGCTAATTATTTTACTTTAATAAATGTTTAAGCGCATCAGCCCTTACGATCATCAGACTCACAAAGTTGTTCTACCCGTACCTAGGCTTATTTACATACATCAGGTTTTCTTCACCACGATTGAATACCCTTTTTACTCATCTGGTACATTCTATTTATCTATTCCGCTTTACTACTATCTTCTATAGATATAATTTAAATGTAACGTGTCTGAACTCTTTAGATTTTTGTGAAAAAATTGTTGCAAGTGTCTTGGAATAAGTAATAAAAATTATTTCAATCATTTTTAGAAATGTCGGTCCATCGGTTTGTACGAACACGTATTACTCCTAAAGTCACTCCCATTTACAATGAAATAAAGCATATCTTCAAGTAACATTTAGTCGTGGTTTCATTAAAATCGGTTCACTCTATCAAAAGTTATTGTAATTTTAATAACGACGCGACTTAATTACGAGAGAAACGTAGATAAGTAAATGGACTTAATAGATTTAGATGATTTTATTAGTCCCGGTTTTTTTACATTAGGTTCCACGCAGACAGAGTCGCGAGCACAGCTAGTATTTAATAATTGTATACGGATTCAACTTGGAGCCAAACTGTAGTAATTTAAAAAACTAATTTTAAAACGTAGGTAGCTTATTGATTTAGCGTAGTATACAGTAAATGCACATATTTCTACTGCATTCTATCAAATACAGCAATTTGAGATTTGTAGAGAGCTTTTGAATGCGGTCCCTGCAGCCATTTCTGCAGAAATTTCATTAACCCGAGAATCCCCATTCATAGATTCGTCAAAAGGCAAACCGGAGCAAAGCTGATAGATTTTGTCCGTACTTTACGATTTCAGAATCTGAGAGAAATATTCCGAGTAACACGAGTCATAATCTTTTAAATTGTATTCAGTTTGTGTTGTATTATAGATGTATTAAGATTTCTGATACATAAAAAAGGTTATGTACGTAACCTATACGCCCTACAAGTGGAAGCGAGGCGTATACCAGTAAAATCTCTCTATAACTTGCTGAAAGACCTTGGTCTGTCCAGAACTGCAGCAAGTTCTATACTAGATCGAGTATCTAATGCTGCATTAGCAGGTTCATGCCAGATTTGGATGGGCAGGGAGAGAAACACGACTAGTGCGATGAGCGTTAATGTACGTCGGAAAGGGGTCCCTTAAACCTACATACGAGTCACAAGTCTCGGGAACTATTCGGAGTTTCTCTCGCTACCACGCGATGAACCAAGCACCCGTACGGTAAATCCATGAAATGCTAAGAAATATATTTCGTCTCAAGATTTTGGATAGCCAAGAGATCATTATATTAGTTGTAATGATAGACCATCTAGTGGTTTGACCGGTGGAATATCATTTCGATGTCCGCTGGTTCAAACCCCGGCATGTACGAACGAATTTTTCGGAATTCGCGTACATTTACTACTTTAAATTGGTAAACCATCGACTGACGGTGAAGGAAAATATTTTGAGGAAACCTGAACCTGAGAAACGTACTTGTAGTATTAAAATGAGGGAAAACAAAAACTGTGGATTTACTTAGAGTTTAAAATCGCCAATACGTCGTGGGTTGACCAGGTGATTATACTCATATCTTCCTTCGGGAAGAAACCTATTAGAGAGGCCCTGCAGTGGCTGTCTTAAATACGATGATGATGAAAATGATATAAATTAAAAATCAAATATAGTTGATCACTCTCGCTTTATCTGGATCAGCCGGCTATCGGTACGCCCTTAAAACCTCGGATTTGAGATATTATAGCGTTCATTATTTAAAAGTTGATACTTTGTGACCAATTATAACGGTTAGTTGAAGACTAATGCTAATTGAACCTCCATCCCGATTATAGAATACATATGGCATTTACTTTGTGGGGTTTCTATTATCAATTAAATTACATTTGAGTTTCCGGCCTTAAGAGATGTAAGAAAAAAGTAAGAAAGATATAATACTAAATTCTTTTAATAAAGGTCAATCGACAAAAATCATTGTTATATTAACAAAACATATTCTCTTTGTTGTCTTCATTTAAAACGTCTTAATAATTTACTTCTTTCACAACAATCAAATGTTCTCAAAGAAGCGATATCACAACAAAAGATGTTGTTAAAAGTTTAATAAAAGTAATTAAAGTAGAAACAAGTATGTAACCAGGGCTGTATTAAAGATAACGCCGAGGAGTCAAAACCAGTTATACAAAACACAAGAAGTTTAAAGTTAAAGATTCAATTTTTTTATACTGACAGAGCTAAATCAGTGCATTACGACGGTACTACACTTGATGGTAGGTGCAGTACAATAAAAAGAATAATCACCACCGAGATATAAAGAATCCATCGCCAATCGTCATTTTGTCCCTTTGTGTAAATATATTTTTATGTTACGCTTAAAGGACTCGATATCATATAAAAGAAGGTGTTCCACATTGTTTGAAAACGCGATACGTCATCATCTTCATATCCTTATCCCACCTAAGTAGGTTCGGCAGAACATATTTTCCTTTTCCACTCTCTCCTATCAGTTTTCATCACAGAATTCACACCTTTTATACACGTATCATTTTTAACACAATTCATCCATACCTTTTTCCTCTTCCTCTCCTTCTTCTTTCCTCCTCCTATATCCATCCACCACCACACTGAACTACTATATTAACTATTACAACTCAATTTCTCTGTCACTGTTGCTATTTTCAAATATACTCATTCTGTTATGGATAAAATATTGCAAAATTTGTGACAGAAGTTACTGTAAAAATGTTACTCCAAAGACCAGCGTGTGTTGTTAAATCATGGAAAATAGAAGAGGGAATGGAGGTGACTAAGTTAAATAAAGAGAGTAGGGAACTAATTTCAACAAGTTTTAGAGCATAGAACGTGTATTGCCCACGAATATTACAATAAAAGGTAATACAGTTGTCTGTCTATAGATTACATTATCAAGACTTAACATCTTATCCGATCACAATAACATTTATCACAAAGATAGCCTACATCATGAAGAAAGAAATCTCATATTTAATAACTTCTTCTTCTTCTTACCCTTATCCCACATAAGTAGGTTCGGTACAACATGTTTGTCATGTTGTGGTATATGATTTGGCTTAATTTTTACGATCGGCCGCCTGCCTGACATCAACCCTCCTTGGGATTATTTTGTTGTACCACTGTATGTATGATTATTATTATATAGTTACGAAGTCTGATGGGCTCTTTTAACCTTAAAATTTTTCGTTCTGGTTAGAAACGAAGTTTCGATGGTTTGCTTGCTATATTGTCATTTTTTTCAAGATTCGTGGTTTCAGATTCTTCACAGTAATAATAATATAATATTAGATATAATAAACTATTATAAAAATACAAAATATGAAAACTATAATAGCATACATTTATTTGATGCAAATAAAATAAATATAATAAAAATAAACGACATAGGGAAAAGATATGTAAATTGAACTGGACATATAATCTATACATATTGTTCGAAATAAATGAAATTGTCGGGTAGTTACACTGTGACGGCCCATATAAGAAGCGGCGCTTGCCATGTTGATGCACTGCGGGGATCGCGGGTATCGCGATCTTTCCGCGGGCGGCGTATTCGAGCGCCGCCGCGTCGAACGCGGAAGGCGGATTGCCCTCTAAGGCGGCCTCCTGAACCCGCAAATACAGTGCCATCCAGCGAGACATCCCCTCGGACAGTGCCCCAGCTATAATTAGCTGGGCGAGAGCGACAGTGTCACTCTCGTACTCATCTGTCCTAGAAGACGCCACGCTAGACGGCCTCTGTCGCGGGTCAAGTGGCGGCGAGCGAGGCGCAGGCACGGTGGTGCGGAGTCCGGTGGGCGTAGCGGTGGTCTGGATGTCTGAGAGTTCAGGTTCCGTAGGCTTGCTAGAGGTTGTCGGGTGTCTTGACGACGAAGGGAGATCTGGTTGGTCCTGAAAAGGACCTTTTTTGCTTCGCAACGAAGAGGCATCTTTACTG
>MU158783.1:486960-513295 GCA_015888305.1 Antheraea pernyi | reverse complement strand
GCCTTAGAGGGCAATCCGCCTTCCGCGTTCGACGCGGCGGCGCTCGAATACGCCGCCCGCGGAAAGATCGCGATACCCGCGATCCCCGACAACCCGACTAGCCCGCTCGGTCGAGCGCTGCGCCGGAAGCGCAGCGAGCCCGAAGCAGGGTCCGCGGATCGCGCATCAACATCGCCGCCAACGCCATCAGATGCCCAGCCTCCGCAGCCGAAGAAGCTTTGTACAACACAGAAGCCCGCGCAGCCGCAGTTAACGCCGCGCGCGACAATATCGAAACCAGCGGCGCGGGTGGCTACGCCCTCCCCCGCGCCCGCTCCGCCGCGAAGGGCTGCCCGCGAGCAGCCCTCGTATGCTTCAAAAGCATCAGCGCCGCCTGCCGGATTATCGCGGCAACCTCCGCAGCCCGTCGAACTGCGGAACCCTAATCCGGCTATACCGACGAGCAAGACCGCCGACGTCGACCAATCACAGACGCTAATGCAAAAAATCGGAAACTTTATTTCAGGTATTATTTAGATAACTAAGCTGAATCTATTCATTTTACCTTAAATATAAGTGAAGTGTCATCCGCGAAAAGAACCATATCAACCACTAGCGACAGATCATTTATATATAAAATAGAACCTTGTGGAACGCCGATGCGAGTCAGTATTCCCGCTGACTTTGTCCCTTCTACACTAACTTTGTGACAAAGATCTTCTAAATAGGATACCAGAAGGTCGAGAGAAGCTCCACAAACACCATGATGTTTTAATTTCAAAATAAAGGTACTGTGGTCAATGCAGTCAAAATATGGAAACTGGATTGTTGCCAGAGGGAAAACATGCCGGGTGTATCTACCATGCCGTCCTGCAACGCACGCCTGGCCTGATACCGGCCATTTACGACACTAGAGAGCTCCTGAAAATGACCGGAGTCACCATAGAAGCATGGCGGGGGAAGCGCCGGCCGGCACAATGCCACCGGTGCCAGCAGTTCCGGCACACGTCGCAGAACTGCCACCGCCCGACTGCCTGCGTACGATGCGGGGGATCCCACCCCGCTCATCTCTGTGAACGCCCGAGGAGCGAGCCTGCCACCTGCGTAAACTGCGGGGGCGCTCACCCCGCGAATAGCATGACGCTTTGCCCCGTGTTCAAGCGGGAGCTACGAAACCGCTGAGCGGGGACCGTCGCCCGGTCGGGTGATACCAGGCGCACGACGGACCCGAAAACGGCCCCACAGATCGTCGAGGAGTCGGCCGCGGGTAGCCTCATGGCCCCCGCTAACGACCCACCCCCAAGAGGTGCAGCGGCCAAGCAGCCGCGACGTAAGAAGCCCGCTCAAATGAGTGAAGAAGAGAAGGCAGACTTCCTGGCAGCGAAGGAAGAAGCGATCACAGCGATCCGAAAAGCAGTCCAGAGAAAAGGAGTGCAACGCGGATCCAGTGAGGAGCAGGTGGGCATTGCCTTCCTACCGAAGATCTGCTCCTAAAAGTCACCCGACACCGCACAGGCGCGACTACTCCGCCGCTCCGTAAAAGGAGCGGGACGCGAGAGTCGCGACGACGACTGCCTGAAAGGCGCATGACTGCGCCAAAAGACACGCCCTTTAATTAGGGCGGCGACTGAAGCCACCATAAGAGGTCGCAGACCTGAAATAGTCTCCCCGCACGCTGCTTCGCAGCGTGCGAGAAGAAAGTAACCGTTGACGCACTCTGTGGGTGGCCCTCATAACGTGCGATAGTTCTGTCCGAACTCGTGTCGTTTATTTAACGAGTGGTTAATTGTTAGAATTTATTCTTAACAGTTTATTATCTAAATTGACCAATTCTCTATTTTTAATAATCAGTAAGTAATTCTTCAAATAACTAACAATATTTATAAAATTAAAGTGTCTCTTATTTATTCTAACTAATCCCAGAAACGACTGAATCGATTTTTATGAAAACTTTACTGCCGGATAAGAATCTTTACAAATAATTGTCTAAACCACATGTAATTATGTTGTTATATAGGCGCTAAGAAATAATGTTAAATTAAAATATGTGACAGAACATTAGTAATAGAAAAAATATATACTTCAAACAGAAAAACCAATTTTGTCAAGAAGGAAACCGCTGGCAGGAGTAAAACCCCACGGTGTACCGTCCGACCGTATCGTTGGGGCGGCAAGGGATCGAACTAAGCTATTCCCTTTAGATAGCCGCCCCAGCGGTCCGCCCGGCGGAAAGTGGCCGCCGGGCTCCATCCTAATAGGGAGACAGACTGGGTACACACCAACTGCCTCTCCTCGCCCACCGGACCCGTTCAAGGAAGAAATGGGCCTCCCGGCCCACCCCCTCAGGTCCGGCTACGGTGGTGGAAGGAGAAGGGCAAATCGCCGCCCCCTCCCTCTGGTCCTCCGTTGGCGGAGAGAGCTACTCAGAGGGTCATCACCGGGCGGACGGCGTCAATAGTGTAACGCCCATACCGCTCGTCCTCCAGGTCCCGCCTCCATCACTATTTAGTCCGACTCCCCGTCTTTAGTTGACCTACGTTTAGGCGCCTTGTAACCCCCCTCAACTTCCTGTGTAGCGCGGCCCTGTATATAGTTTTCTGTTATAGAAACTAATTTCTCAGGACAACAAAAGGAACTATCGTCATTGGTTCGAATAAAAGGCAACAATGCCTGTTTGTTTTGTGTGAATGTAATCCACTCGCAAGGGGGAGCGAACCGGTCAACTATGAAATTGCTACATTGTTATAGGTTAAATACGGTCTCCCTTTGATATCTGTTAGATAACATAAAATTTGATATCCTCGAGATACAGATCCACAGAGGCACCGTGCTTTTGTTATTTTTAAACTCTTTATGGGTTATGTACTATTATTAATGGTAAATAGAAATTTATAGTGATGATAATTGTGGTAGAAATCGTTGGTGGTATTGTTTGAGGCAGGTGAGATGAGTGAGTAGGAGGTCCACGAAATCATTTCTACCTCAATGCATCACTACCTCTTGCACTATCGTAATTCAATCCGAAGTGGTACTGATACACGAGACATGAAGCGATGGTGGCTCAGTGATTACAGTTTTGATACACCGAGTAGATGGACGGCGGGTTTGAGTGCGTCTAATGAACCAAAACTCTCGGTGAAGGAAAACATGGTTAAATGGAAAACATGAATGGGTTGGCTCTTCCAGGATAATACCATCCTCTCACAGAAAATCGATGTGAAATAATAGTGCTTCCATAGTTGCGTTTCGATCGGTCAGTGGGAGCACCGGAGGCACCCTTCACATTCCCTTCACGCTTCACTCCTCCTGTCTCCCTCCCCCTCCACCTCCCCCAAACACAGGCTAGCAACGCACTTGCGATTTCCCTGGTCTATGGACGGCAGTGATCACTTAACATCAGGTGACTCATCTGTTCGTTTGCCTCCTATGATATAAAAAAAAACATCATGATGTAGTCATAATAGATACGGTTTTTTCTAATATCTATCTGTCTAACTACATTTCTCAAGTTTAAAGCTACACTTGAAGAGTCAGTTCTTCTTTACTTTTTTATATACTTTATTTTCAACTTGAGGGTGGTAGTTAGCCAGCCTTTGGTTATTATATTAAGCTACACCTTATAAATCCTATTAAGTATTAAAGTATCCACCATTGCTATTTTTTAATTATTTTCTTTAATTTTATTATTGTTTCCATTTCAAAGATCGATTTTCATTTATCATCAGACCACCGCAGTCATTATACCGGGCCAGATAAAAAAGGATCACAAGAAATGCATAAATTGAATCCATCAAAGCCACCACCAACATGGCCGCTCGTAAAGTGTTCAAGAATATAAAATGCGATACATTTATGGTTTATTATGAAATGTCGAAATGGGCGACTTTAATGCGGCTTGAGTTTTATTGCGAACACATTTATGGGATTGGGTTTTACAGTGTGGTTTGATGTGACAGGATGGTAAGAAGATAGCAAGGTATAAAGACTAAAGGAAGTATTATATAAGTAACCTAAAAGTCGATTTCAAAAAGCCGAAAACCGATGATCTGTTATATTGTAAGATATTCGGACACCGTGGGTCTGAATTAAATGTCAACGTTGTCCAAGATGGTAAACAAGCGAAATTTAGAGACCGATTTTCTGTTTGAGTACACATGTAAAAGTGCGCCTCAACTTGTAGATAGACACTAGTGGGCCCGGCAGACGTTGTCCCGCCTGATTATACAAAAATCCTTGTCAAATTATATACCAAAACATTCCTCATGACTCACTTTATCCATTGGCGAAAACCGTTTGAAAATGCGTTCAGTAGTTTTCGAGTTTATCGCGAACAGACAGACAGACAGACTCGGTAGGGGACTTTGTTTTATACTATTTAGATAGACATAACATCTTAGTTATAAGAATTTTTATTTTAGCTTATTAGCTACTAGCCTTATATCCAAGAGCTCTTGCACTATCGATTTGAGATAGTAGTAGTGATGTAGTAGTAGACGCTAGCAACTACCGCTATGTTCTTGGATTGTAAACTATGAAAATCATGTAACTGCAGAATTGACCTATTAAAGTAAGCCATCGATATTTTTTTAATCTTTTTTATTGCGGCAAAATGAATGCACTATACCTGATGATAAGCACAGTACAATCCAAGAACAATGACGACCACCGAAGGAAAATCTATCCTTCGCCGGCCGCCGCTGATCCCTGATCCCGAAACGCGACCCGCAGAAGCGAATCACTATGACGGGCTTTTTCCCCATATACATGGTGGTTGCGACCCAGTCAGGTTGTAAAGCAGGGTGCACCACATGTAAATGAGGTTGGCTTCGATGTCTCAAGTCTTATGATGTTATTCGACATCCCTTACACCCCTAATATAAACGCAATGAAACTACGTTAAAAGGACAATTAAAGAAAGGATGGATTAATATTTAAATCTCATTTTTAATTTATTAACTACTAGCGGGCCCGGCAGACGTTGTCCCGCCCTGATTAAAAATAAATCCTTGACAAATTATATACTAAAACTTGGCCCATGAATCACTTTATCCACTGGTGAAACTGGTGCATGAAAATCCGTTCAGTAGTTTTTGAGTTTATCGCGAACAGACAGACAGACAGACGCGGTAGGGGACTTTATTTTATACTATGTAATGAAATCAAAATATACTGTTATTAACATTACCAAATTAAAGTTCAAGGATGTTAAAAGCTATTAGATCAAAACAATAAAGGGTAAACAATAAACAAAACACTCTATAATTATCTTTTGACGTCATTACATTATATGTTATGCTTACTTTGAAACATAATGGCCGTCGTGTGCTGCTAAAAACGATTTAAATAACATGCCTAATATTTTATGTATTCCTACATCATATTTCAATTAGAAAACAGTATAATCCCCGTTTAAAAAGGTTTCGAATGAACGGACTTCCGTATAACCTCTCAACCCCTTAACAATGTTTCATATTTCATTATAATTATTTGTGGAGCTCGTGTCAAATTTTTGATATTCTATTTAGACTTTCTATCCTTTGTTACTCGGCTAGTGAAGTTACCCCGGTGATACAACAGTATTTTGTATATGCGATTACTAATATTCTGGTAATTATCAACTGCAGCTATCTTTAAGACTCAATTTTCTTCCTAAGCTTAAACTGTTAGTTTATCAATAAAGAGATACACATATAAATAATTTGTATTTGTCACGTATCGACTAGTTTACGGGTAATGGATTGGGAGAGGAATGGGAGAACATTGTTGCATTCATTTTGGCAAGTATCAGCAGCAAAGCTAGCAATATTTTAAGTTACTTATAGCTATCAATTTTTATTACCTCAACTTGTTTATTGATGGATTTTTTTTATTGATTTTATTAAATTCTCGATAAGCTAGGGGTTTGAAATTTCAAACATAGCTCAGAGTTAAATGACAAATTTAGTCAGAAAATTTCAGTCACCACATTTTTAAAACACACTGAAAAGTGTTAAATAATTTATCTCTGAAGAATATACAGACTTTTAACATCTTATGGTTTGTACTGGAAGTCTGTTATTGTAAAATTTTAATATCTATTTTGGGGTGTAAGAGGTGTCAAATAACATCTAAGACTTGAGACATCCAAGCCAACCTCAACTGCACGTGGTGCACCCTGCTGAATAACGAACAAGGCAATGGCGAAAGCAGGGTGGTAGGGTTTTACAGCCTGACTGGGTCGCAACCACCATGTATATGGCGAAAAAACCCCGTTATAGTGATTTGCTTTTGCGGGTCGCGTTTCAGGATCAGCCTGTGCATATCCAGCTTTTCACAGGCCGGCATGACAGCAGCAACCGGCGATGGATAGTGTATCTCTCGGTAGTCGCCATTGTTTTTGGATTGTACTGTGCTTACCATCAGGCACAGTGCAGTCATTTTGCCGTGCTAGTATAAAAAAAATGATTATAATATCTGATACGAAAGGACGCATGCAACGAGACGATTGATAAATTCACAGTTCAGTACATGTGTTTTTTTTATTGCAACGCTTATATAATGCGAGCCGCCATAATTTTTTGCTGTCATTTATAGCTACTTTTAACGCTTCTTATGCTTAGTTATGTATCATACCTGCTTCGCATTTTTCTGTTAAAATATTACAAATATTTAAAAATTATAATGATTAATTCACAGGAAAATCTATAAGATGCTACAAAATTATATATTCTTCATGGGGCCTAGATTTCATATTGTTAGTTCGTTATACAAGCAATTCATATTTTAATTTCTTAACATAAAATAAGACTGTCTTTTATTCATTTTAGTAAATAAATAAACTCTTCCTTTATTCCTTAGTTAAGTCATGTTTATTGTAAACACTGTCAGTTCCCCGAGGTAGCGTTTTCTGTGAAAGCTTTCCGCCTTTGTTTGGCGTTACCGTTCTGACAGGCCAGATGTGTACTTAACGTTAGCCGCATGTGTGTCACTTTGTCAACGTGTTACTGACTCTACTCTTATGTGATAAGGTTTATTTTTCATTTATTTCTAATTAATAAAGTGTATTTTTACATTACCAAGATGATACGACGCATTCCAGATGCAATAGAAGTGAATTCCAAGTTTAATGTAACGAGTCGTAAGATTTCAGACATAAATTGTTAATAGTTTTTTATGATCTAACACTGATAATAACAATACATAACCAGACGGTGAGTATAGATGAAGAAAATTGCTAATTATTGTGAGATGGAACTTCATAATAGTCGCCTATCAAAGACATTTTTGGACCAATGAATGAATGATGAATAGTAACGCAAAAGTACTAAAGAATCATAATGCAGCACAATTGGGGAGAAACGAAAAAGAGTACAAAGATAATGGAAACGTAAAGCAGAAAAAGAGAAAGGAAACGGATACCAATTGGAAACCCAACCATAGTGTTACTTGATGCTAGTGATAATAGGTTGCCACTTCTAAGGACTGATATTTGATACTAATGTATACCTAGTCCTGCCATAAATACTCGTACAAAGAAAAGAAAAATTCTATTGCAAATAACATTTATTACTTTTACAGTGTGTTAGTTTAATACATAAATATAAAACAATTTAAAATATAAAAAGCTTATTCGAAATGGTCTCCATTGGCTGCAATACAGTCCTTAAACGTTGAGGCCAGTTATTGATATTGTTTTAGGGACTCCAAATTATCATGGTGTTTAGAGCAAGCCGTACCCTCTAAAACTGTCCATAAATCATAATCCAACAGATTAAGATTGGGACTAGACGATGGCGAGTCTTGAGCTCTGATGAAGTCCGAAATGTTCGTTTCCAACCAAGACTGTGTAGATCGAGCTTTATGACCCGGCGCCGAGTCTTGCTGGAAGGACCATTCTTGGTTATTGAACATGGTGTTGTTAAGGGCCTTCACTACCTTCTCAAGAATGGTATTTTGATACACTTGTGCCGATGTTTTGATACCTTTCTCACAAAAGTATGGCTCAGTCACTCCTTCATAGCGAATACCCCACCAAATCATCACTGAAGTCGGATAGTGCCCACGTTGCACTCTCTCGACTAATCGGAAAGCTTCTTTAGAGCTTTGAGCATTAATACGGTCATTTTGTTTGTTAAAATGTTGCTCAATTCTAAAAAAATTCTCATCCGTAAACAAAATTTTTCTCTGACCTTTCTTTGCGTACCCCTTCAGTAGTTGTTTTGATTTTACAACCATATTCTTTTTTAAATTATCAGTTAAGAAATGACCATTACGTCTCTTATAGGCTACAAGTCCTAAGTCATCTTTTAAAATACGCAGGTGCTCTTCATCTCCCGAGATAAAATGTTTTCCTTTCAGACAGGATTTCTTCGAATTCTTTCCCATACTGCTTTGACCACCCTTTTCGTACGAACACTATGTAATTATATTTATTAACAGCCCGGACACAAACATTTTACTAATACCAAGCGTATGGAAAGTTTTAAATATTGCATTTGGTTCCATACCTACTTTGTGTAACGCAATCACAGCGATTCGGTTCTCTTTATCACCACACTCCATTTTAATATCGCAAAATATTCTGCAATGTATTGGTGCTAAAATGAGAAAACTCAATGAATAATCATATAAAAATGACAGATTCCAAATTCAAATGTAATATTTTGTTTATTTTTAATTGTAACAGTATTTATGGCCAGACTAAGTACATAAGTTCCTCTTGTCTCACCCTCATGGTGGTGAGTTCATACTTCGCAATTGTTCTCTTTCATCTCGTCTCTCTTCCATATCATCATCATCATCAGCCAGTAAGAGACACACTGCACGGCCATAGGCCTCTTCCCGGAGGAAGGTATTTGCATACTCGCCACGCCAGCCCACGAGGTATTGGCGATTTCATTCTGAGAAATCCGTAGTCCTATATTTTCACATATACAGTGGTACTACAAGAATATATCTCAGGTTCGGGATTCCTCACTATGTTTTCCTTGACCGTCAGCCGATAAAGTTACCAATTTAAATTTGTAAATGCGCGTTAATTCCGAAAAATTCATTGGTATATGTCGACATGTGAACATCGGTTTGATATTTTACAGGTCAAATCAGTCGACTTTTTCATGTCTTTCATCTATAAATACTTCAGTGTTTCACTCTTCAAAACCATACTTTTTCACCTTGTTTTGGGCCTGAATCTTGACCTAAAAGAGAAACTTTTAGGTGGTAGAATATAGCAGGTATATTCAACCGGATTACGATCTTCATTCATCAAGTATAATACCCGTCGTTGAGGCATACTTAGGCCTGTCGCTTTCCGGGATCAGCTGTACAAAGCGGGGTGGCTGAGATCGTCACTTGATTGACTAGAAACCCCCTATAAACATGGCGAAAAACGTCATATTTTTTATTTGTCTCGTTATAACAGTTGCCGAGGGTCTTGCAGGTAGACAGCGACGACTGCAGAAAGAGTACATATATCCGGAGGCAACTATTTTATTTGTATCTAATAATTCCCATTGTAAAAAAAAATTGTAGTAGGTACGAATATTTTTTACTGACTTTGTAGTTTCCTCTTTAAGTAATCATAACACCGAAACCAGCTTTTCTGCATCTTGCCAGCGATGTCCCTTACTGTTAGACTTGCTCGCACGTATTCGTTGGGAACTTAAAGTCATTCTTTTGACTTACGACCAACGTTCTACTTCCATACATAAGACTTGTTAAATTAGAGTTATTAAAAACATACATGTCTAAATTAATACGTATAATTTATTTATATCATTTGATAACGAACACCAATATGAAAAAAATGCCAACTTCATGTGCTTAAACATTGCGTAAAACATAAAACAACTCGTCCAGAACCTCATGTAAAATGAATAAATATGAGTTACTCGTAATTACGAGAAACTTGGCTGAAATAAAATTATTAACAACCCTCTGAAGAAATTTTAATGAAGGGCCGCATACTTCTGCGTCCTTAGTATCGAAATATGCTGGGTGAGTATGAAATCAAATACCTCAAATTTGTACAATAATTATCTGTATAATACATAAGATATATTATATTTAAAAGTTAAATTATCTAAAACAAACGCTTTGATTACAATTATATGGGAGCAATATTTGTTTCATGTTTGCCTGTGTAGGTTCAGCTACGGAAATAATTTCGATTCACGAATCGTTTTTCCGTGAAGAAAAGTCTAAATATATAAAAGTCCAGTGTCATGATGTTTGTCCGCGATGAACTCCGGAACTACTTAATCGATCTTTAACACGATGAATTGCCTCAATATTTTTTAATTACAAATTAAATTATCGTTAATGTTGATTACGGTTATTAATCGTAAGTTTCATTAGTCTCGAAGAGATGGCGCTTTAAATTAGTTTGTTAACAGAAAACTATAGGACCGACTGCTATAGATATCTAATAGATGGCGCTATCTTTTAAATTTGAATTTATTTTTCAACTCCAGTATATTTTATGGTACACGTGTAATGCTAATCTATTTACTACGTAACCTCACTTTTTCTGTATCAAGTTTTTAGGTAGACTCATTACCCTATAATACCAAATACTTTATTATAATTATAATTCAACATAACAGAGCCACAGCAACGCGGGGCCGCGTCAATTAGTACTATAACATGTGTTGGACGAAGTAACACTATAATATCTTACTTATCTATAAAATTCAATTTTACGTGATGTTGGCATAGTCATTGAAGATCTACTGAAGCCTTTCTAAACTAAAAACAAATGAAAGTGATTAAATAAGCACAGCGTTGAAAACAGACGTAGAACGTCGAATGCAGACAAGTCTTATAGATATTGGCAAATTGAGTACAGAATGGATTTTTTTAAAGGAACAGTAAACACGTTATTATTTAATTTAGGTGAGTATTCTGGGGACGCGCGAGAGAGTTCCTGGCTAAAAAAGTGTATATATGTATATATAAATGTTTTTTTAATTAATTAAATTGTTTGCCTTCGAGAAAGAAAAGGTTTTTCTTCTTATTTAAACTTTTTACAATATTAAAGGTAAATCTTATGTTTCCATTCAGGATAACATTCCTGGTAAGCCATGGCTTTATAAATTTCGTGACTGTTGCAAGTTTACTATTTGTAGACTGAGGATCTATCTGTAGACGTGTGCTCTCCAGTCTATCATCATTTCATTGTATGATATTTTACCGTTCGTTTGATCTTAACAAGGACACAAAGGTGTATATTTTTTCCTTTTGTTAATACTCTCGCTAATTTCAAGTGTTTTAATAAAATTAAACTTTAACATAATTTAATAACTAACAATAATTATTATGTAAATATATATTTATTTAAGGCATGATGTCTGTAAGTGTTGTGTTCGTCTTTGTGTATTTCGGTGGCCTAATCTGGAAGAACTAAATTATATAATAAAAATTTAATACTACCTATAAAGTGACTTTCCCATGACTGACTTGACACTGATAGAATTCGTTTTTATGAAACTCCAATATTAAAAAGTTGAAGTTAGTGAATTTGGATCTTCGGGGTAATCTCTGGTACTACTTATCCGATTTTGAAAATTCTTTTACTATTAGAGAAGTATATGACACTACTTTTTATTCTGGTAAATATTTAATAAATTTGATCAATAATTAATCATAATAAATGTAATTCAAATTAGCAAAATTCTATAAAATAGCGTTGCGTTGCTGGAATGATTTCAAATAAACGAATAAAATCCGCAGCAAGATCCATTTGTGTTAGCTTCATAAAAAAAATATCAGACATCATATATCTAAATTTAATATCTCAGCCGAAAAGATTGTTTATGTTTATGTGAAAAAAATGTTACAATTTCTAAGTTATTAGATACAAGTTTCATAATAAAGTTTCTTTTTTATAGCATGTTAATTGGTGAAGTTGGTTAGAAGATAATAACATAAAAACTATAACCCGGTAAAAGTATTGTATCGTTGCGAGCATAGTAAATAGGGCGAGGAGGTGAGGGTTAAAGAAGTAACCCAGGGGATACCGGGTAGACATTTCTTGCCAATATATATAGGACAGTTTGGATTAACAATTGGACCCGGTAGATGTGCCTACAATCAGGTTCTAAGGTTTTTTAGAAATAAGTTTATAGATAAAAATATTTTTAACTTTACAATCGTGTTTAGTGATCTTTATAACAGAAATCACTATAATAAAACAAAGTTCTTTGCCACGTCTGTCTGTCTGCCTATCTGTTCGTAATAAACTTAAATCTTACTAAACGGATTTTCATGCGGTTTTCACCAGTAGGTAAAATGATTCATGAGAAACGTTTAGGTATATAATTTGCATATTTTTTATTATCAGGGTGGGACAACGTCCGCCGGGCCCACTAGCATAACATAAAATTTAAAAAAACATCTGCAGACAGAACTACAGACAGACAGATTCGTGAATTATATAACCAACATTTTCCCGCATCTTTACTTGCGCTTCTGAAGATTTGATAAAATTGTTTTTTTTTTATATATAAAAGGTATTCTACGTCCTTTCTATACACCTAACAACGTAATCAAGAAAACAAATTCGTATTTATAATAGCAGTTTAGATATGTGAGAAATTGAAGTAAAGTATTCATTATTATTCTATTCTAAAAAAACCATTAAAGATAGCAATAATGCGGATTCCTTCTCTCACCACGAAAACGTTTCCATTGTCATCGGAGACGCGAGGCTTAGAGCTCCGGTAGGTCTCACTCGAAAACGCTTTTAACTAAATAAACCGTGTGAGGGAATTTTTAAACCTAATTACTGAGATAGGTGGGAGAGTATATTCATTCTTTTATTCTTACATTTCTACGCCAAAATAACTCGATGATTCCGATAGTAAATATATTCCTATATGGACACACCGGTCGACGTTGAATCGTAACATATTATTTCTGAAAAAAGTATAAAATACTCATTAGGTACATACGTTATATTCAAATCAAATCAAATCAAAAATACTTTATTCAGTTTAGGCCCTAATAAGGCGCTTATGAACGTCAAAACTACCACCGGTTCGGAAAACAACCCAGTCACCGAGAAGAACCGGCAAGAAACTCGAGTGGGTACATCTTTTTAACATATATATATATATTTCAAATACATTATACGTTACAATACCGTTTTTAGTGGATGCACAGAGAGGAGTCAATTCCAGACGTCACCATCGTTCACGTATTGATCCACTCTATAGTAGCCTTTCGACACTAAAACCCGCTTGACATGGTGCTTAAATTTACAGTCCGGCAAATCGGTAATATGTTTTGGGACTTTATTGTAAAACCTAACACTATTACCTAAGAAACTATTACTGGTTTTGCTAAGTCTGAAACATGGGACGACCAGTTTGTCACAGTTTCTAGTATTTAGATCATGCCGGTCTTTTACAAAATGCAGATTTTCAAAGTTTTTACGGACATACATTAAATTATCAAGAATGTATTGGGAGGGTAGAGTTAAGATACCGAATTCCTGGAACTTCGTTTTTAATGATTCGCGAGGTCCCATATTATATATTGCTCGAACTGCCCGTTTTTGTAATAAAAATATGGTGTCTACCTCAGCAGCCGTCCCCCACAGCAGAATACCATAAGACATTAGGCTATGGAAGTAAGCGAAGTAGACTAACCTAGCAGTGGCAATATCTGTAAGCTGGCGAATTTTACGTATTGCGTATGCAGCCGAACTTAATCTGTTAGCTAATTTTTTAATATGAGGGCCCCATTGTAATTTAGAATCTAGTGTGATTCCCAGGAATACAGCACTGTCAACTAACCCTACCAAATTCCCTTCGATCTTGATTCTACTATTAACCTGTCTAACATTTGGTAAGGTGAATCTCATACATTTCGTTTTATCTGTATTTAACAATAAGTTATTTAACGCAAACCAATGACAAATTTCATTTAATGTATTATTCAGATGCCCAACCTCTGAATCTATCCGTTTAACTTTAAATATAAGTGAAGTATCATCTGCAAAAAGCACCATGTCAGCACAGTTATTAACCATTAGCGGCAGATCATTTATATATATTAAAAACAAAAACGGCCCTAAAATAGAGCCCTGAGGGACACCAATTCGCGCAAAAGATCCCGCAGATGTTACCCCATGTATGCTAACTTTCTGACAACGATCTTGTAAATAAGAGACTAGAAGGTCGAGAGAAGATTCACAAACACCATAGTGTTTCAATTTAAGAATAAGCGTACTATGGTCAACGCAATCAAAGGCCTTAGACAGATCGCAGAACACACCAATTGCATCCTGCGAATCCTCCCAGGCTCCCAATATATGGTTTATGAGCATTGCACCAGCGTCAGTAGTAGATTTCGATTTGGTGAACCCAAACTGTCGACCATCCAGAAACTTTTGCATTCTAAAATATTCTACCAATTGTCTGAGCATAATCTTTTCAAAAATTTTACTAATCGACGGTAATACAGAAATAGGTCTATAATTTCCAAGATTACTTCTGCAGCCTGATTTAAACAAAGGAACCACTTTGCTTATTTTCATTAAATTAGGGAAGGTTCCTTTTGCTATACACTGATTAAATATATTAGCCAAATGTGGTGAAATAGTGACAATTAAGGACTGTATTACTATTACTGACATTCCCCATATGTCTTCGGTGTTTTTTAAATTTAATTGTTTGAATGCCCTTATTATTTCACCTGCACTAATAAATGAGAACTTAAATTTTGAATCTGTGGGTGCACTTATATTTTTTAAAAGAGCGGCAGCGCCCTCGGCTGATGATGTTATACGCTTTGTTATTTGTGAAGGTATATTAGTGAAGTAATCTTGGAAAACAGTTGCTACCTCTGAACTGTTTGAAATACGTACTCCGTCGACACTTAGATTAAATGAGTTATCATTTATTTTGTTTTTTCCTAATTCTTTATTTATTATATGCCAGACAGTTTTGGTCTTATTTTTAGACTTGAGAATTTTATTTCCTAAAAATGTTGCTTTGGCTGCTACACAAACACGTTTAAAAAGTTTAGAATAATTTCTAACATAAGCATGAAATGATTCACTATTTGTTAGTGATCTCTTGTAATATAGCTCGTACAATCGATCTCTACTTATTTTAATGCCTGTAGTTGCCCATTCACTAAAACTTTTTTTTTTCCTTACACTAATAACTTTTCTTGGGCAACGTTTACTAAATTCAGTGCTTATGATATTAAATAAGCTGTCATAGTCACTATCTGGATCTTGATTAATAAAAGTCTTCAAAGATAAATTTTGAGCAATATTATGATTTAAAAGACCTAGTCTATTTTTGGATATAAGCCTAGTTGTTTTCTTACAGACACTGCTGGGTTTATCACAATTTATTTTAACAAGAAGTCCTTTGTGATCAGACCGTATCCCCGTAATAATACTACCGCCAATGGTCTTGAAATCAGTAAAGATATTATCAATACAAGATGCAGTCTGAGACGTACATCTAGTTGGCGCATTAAAAAGTGGATCCAGGTTAAATGACCTAAATAACGATATGAACATAGTGACCTCTGGTGACGTACTTAAAATATCTATATTAAAGTCACCACAGACTAAAACTTGCTTATTACTATTAGATATTTTTATTAGAATTTCCTCCATTTTTTGTAAGAATTGATGAATACTTGATGATGGAGGTCTATAAACACAGATAATAATTAATTTATCCATCTCTGCACAAGCCACTTCACAAATGCGATCTATTGAGAGACTACATATATCTTTCCTCTCTTTATATTTTAAATGATTTTTGAATAATACAATACAACCACCACCGACAGTGATTGTTCTATTAAATACACTGGCTACTGAAAAATGGGGTACATTAAATAGCATCTTATTAGGTTTAAGCCATGTTTCTGTAAAACATAATATATCTAGTCTCTCTCTATTTAAAAGTAATTCTATGTCTAATATTTTGCCGGAGAAGCGATTAATATTTTGGTAGTACAATGTGATATTACACTGCTCCTTTGTCTTATCAACTAGTTTAAATATTTAATCACAGTATCATTAGGTAAACTAGATGATACTGCTGTGTCACTTAATCTATTTATATTATAAGCTATCAATGTAGCTATGTCTCGTTTATACTTCTTGGGAAGATACATACTTTCCTGCGTTATTGTAAAGTTATTAATAAATTTATTAATGTCGAAAAATAAAAATTTGTCACTGTGACGACATGTCATATTATACAATAATGTATTTAACATATGAATGTTATTGTTTTTTTTTTCTGTTAGGGAAGTTGAATATGGAAAAGCACATAACATTATGCTTCTCACATTCAACTGTAACAGCTTCTCTGATGTCTTATATAAATCAAATTTTTTAATGTCAGAACTGTTCCCTACTAAAATTACAATGTTACATTGGTTGTGAAAGTCTGTGTTCATGATTTTATCAATTATTTGATTATATGTGGCACCAGGCATACAATAATTAATCATGTTTTCATGTAATGATTGTGCCAACATAGACCCCATACCCCTACCTATCCTATCACTGAAAACTATTGTTTTTTCAACAACATTGACATCAGCACCCCCATGACTCTGTGTATTTTTTCTGATTCTATATTGTGGTAATATAGGATGTAAACGAGAGGAAATTAATTCAGGTCTAACATCAATTATAGAGGTTTCAGAATGCATGGAATCCAACCCATGGGTAGAGTTTGTTGTTATAGGATGTGTGTCAGACTGAGACTCAGAGAGATCACAAACAGTAGGTTCAGAGTTGCTGCTGGGTAGTTGAGATATTATATTGTCAGCAACAGATTCCATGCAAACTTTTGTAGAGACCATATGTTCACATAACTGGTTTTGTGAACAATTGTATGAATATAACATTGATTTAATATTATCTTCCTTTGTTTGTAAATCAGTCTGTAAGCGCTGTATGTCATTGCTGTATATAACCTGATTTTCCAAGAACTGTGATTTTAACATGTCTAATTTTTCTCTTAATAATAACTTTTCATGTACTAATGTTGCTATTGATCTATTCTTATTTCTGGATTTAATAGTTTTAGTGCATTTATTTATTATTTTATTTATCCTAATATATTTTTTTAATTTATTATGGCTACTCATCACCGGACGGGATTTGTTTGAATCTACACAACTTATATTGCCCTTTGTCTGACAATGAATACAAGTAGGGCTACTGTCTATTAATTTATTATAAAGAATTTTAGTTTCAGTTACTTTCTGATGATCTACTTGTGATTCAAGGTCATTAATCACTTTATGGGAATTATTTAACTCTAATTCTAATTTGGTAATGTGATTTAGAGCATGCTCATGGGTGTCACTGCAATGATTCAAGGATGTAATTATTTCCTGCAGTTCATCTCGTTGAGCAAGGCTGTCCATTAATTCAATATGTAATTCCGCTAAGTCACATTTTAATTGAGTGTTCTTGTCAATAATCTTTTTTAATTCTATCTCACTATCCTCCCGTTCATCCAACAGCTGTTTGCAGAGATCTTTGGATGTTTTGAGTTCTTCTAGTGCTATCCTTAGTTTATTCTCCATTTCTTGTGCTGTGGCCTTGCGGGTCATCATGGTTTTATTCATCGCAGTAACTCCACAAGCACCTACAATGTAAGCACAATACTAAGGTAAGGGAGTTTAAAGGAATAATAAGTAGCAAGAATTATGTTAAATAGAAACAAATTTGAGTTACAGCTGAACATATAGGGTAATAAAATAAAATAGATCCAGGTTTAGTCAGGATGTGTTATATAAAACAGTTCTGTATATGTGTAGAGTGTGTGTTAAAACAGTAGGATGTATGACTGTATGTAGGCTAATTGATTCAGTCTTCGAATTTGCTTCCACAAATTGTCAAGCAAATCGAGACAAGTATAACGCCTATGGTGTAATGGACGTTGCTCACAATGTGAGCTTTGTATAGTGCGTGCAGTGTGGAGTCTTATACGAAAAATATAAATGCTTAATTGTATAATTATTATAGAAATACTCCCCAGGATTTTTAAATTTTGAACCGCCGTGTAGCCGTTGAATATGGCAGGGTATATCACTGCAATCTCCGTACTTTATGTAAATGTTATTATATGACTATGATTATCACGTAGAGATTTATATATTTAGTATGTGAACACAGACTTTTACAATGTAAAAACTATTTAATTAAATAAAATTATAATTTAGCGCAACTTTGACGTTTAGTCATGACAATGTTGCGATTATATCATGCGATTATATTATACGAGTATATCATATCATCTCATCGCAGGTTTATGGGTATCTTACCCAAAGAAGTCATGCGTATAATCATCATACCCACGACATGGCGAAGATTTCAAACTCCGAGATATCTACTGTTCTCTATTTTCCCACGTACGATGGCACTTCAAGAACATTTCTCAGTTTCAGATTTCCTCGCGACGTTTTCCTTCACCGTCATCCGTTAGTCTTACATTTAAATTAGTAAATGTACGCGAACTCTGAAAAATTCTTTGGTACATATAAAGGTTAAATAGCAATGGCAGTCATTGCTATCATGCCGACCTGCAAAAGTGCTTCTTCACGCCTCGTTTGAAGGACCCCATGTCATAAGAGGAAGGGAACACACTGACTGGGAGACGATTCCACATCTTCACAGTACGACAAAAATAAGAGCTTTCGAACTTCTTCGTTCTTGCCGGGATGGTTGCTACTGTGAAAATGTGGAGACGCGTACCCGCCCGTGTAGTTCTATAGTGGAAAGGAGAAGATGGAATGAGGTCAAACAGCTCTTCAGAACACTTTCCATGATACAGACGATAAAAGACGCTCAGTGAGGCGATGTCTCTTCGCTACTGAAGCGGTTCGAGGTTGTTAGTAACATCTGCATCATTCACAATACGGACAGCCCGTCGCTGCAACCTGTCTAGTGCATCAAGGAGGTATTGAGTAGAACCATCCCAGAGATGTGAACTCTATTCCATGCATGCCCGTTTGGTTATACTATCCTCCAGTTACAAATCTATCATCAAGGATCTCGGTGTGTTCCGGCAGTTTCGTCTACGTCATCCTCTATGTTTAGAGTATTTACCATCTTATAATACATAGTCACTTAATATCAGCTGAGGTTATGGTCAAACGCTGGAACCTATAAAGTATTAAATAATAACAGTAACAATAATTTATACCAGATTTCTTGTTTGAAATAGCTCTTCTAGGTCATTGATATAGTTCAAGTGTATAAGTTCCTCAGCAAAGTACCAGTAATCTCAGTCAATACTCACATAATCGGATAAGAAGCATGACCGTACCTGTACTCGAAAGAACTCCACCCAGTCGCGGAAGGAAATCATTGAGATATGATTAAAACCTGTAGGTTTTCTTTCAATATACTTCAAATCGTATTTGAGTTGAGGTATCTTTAATATCAAAGAATAAAAGTTTTTATACAGATGTGTCAAGAGGTATTAAAGCCCGTTTTATCTGGACAAATGAGAATAGATTCAGAGTAAGGTACTCGTGCATTCCCGTCTTAATTCCGAGCACAATATAAGTAATAAACAAATATACTCGGTGGCTTTCTGACTCTTATCCTGTAAGTAGATATTTCGCAAGAAGTAAATGAAATTTAGATCATGTATTGGAAACCCACGTGTTCGTGAGTCACCTATGAAATTAATATTTTATTATCGTAACACGGCAAAATGACTGCACTATGCCTTATGGTAAGCACAGTACAGTCCAAAAACAATGGCCACCACCGAGTAACATACTATTCATCGCCGGTCACCGCTGTCATGCCGGCCTCCGAAAAGCTGGATGTGCACAAACTGATCCCGTAACGCGACCCGCAGAAGCGAATCACTATGACGGGCTTTTTCGCCATATACATGGTGGTTGCGACCTAGTCAGGCTGTAAAACCCTACCACCCCGCTTTCGCCATTGCCTCGTTCGTTATTAAGCATGGTGCACCACGTGCAGGTGAGGTTGGCTTGGGTGTCTCAAGTCTTATGATGTTATTTGACACCCTTTACACCCCTAATGAACCGTTCTGAATAAATAAAACCTTTTCAATAATTTAGTAAATCTAGTAGGGCTTTTTCTAAGTTTATCTGGCTAGCTACAACTCTCAAGTTAATCATCTGTCGCCAAACATATGTTGGTTTGTTCCGGCAGCTTCATTTGAGAGCCAGTCCACTTTAGGCTTAGCGTGCTTACTATCTTGGACTGGAAATTGTTATCAAAGGTTATAAAACTTATAAAGTGTAGGCACAAAAAAACCTTGACTAGCATTTAAAATTGTATTACAACACGATAACTAGTATCTTGGAAAAGTTTTTTTCTAGCAGCTTGTTTGTTGGCATCCACTGTCAATAATTAAAAAAATTGTTAGTACTAAAAAGAATAACATCCATAGTTCCATAAACATCGTTAGTTGAACGTTAGTTATACGTAGTTGTCAGTACTTCAAAATTATCCTCCATGTTTTAACTTCAGCAAGTCCGAAAAACAAACAAAAGCACAAAGTAATCTCCGTCTCCGATATCCAAGTTCTGATCGATATCGAAAAGGTTAAGCATAAATCATTCGAGGGCCATCGGCGAACTGTCTGTGAGGCTCCCCCGTCTTCGCTAATGCATTTCGATCAGCCCCTCGATATTCATGAACGGGTCCTCGACTTGAGCGCCGTCTTAATACACCTCAATGGCGTTTTAATCCTATTGGAATTTTAAAACAGCTAGTCCGGTACTTACTCTTATCTTCCTATGATTAATTTCCACAGATTATATCTAGTGGTTCGCTCTTTGAAATTTTGGGAATTAGCAAATTTTATTTACAGTGAATTTTCTGTTTTTTGTATAACATTAGTTTGTTTAGTCTATAGCACAAAATTAATAAGAAAAGTAAACTCCATACGAATGATTTTCACGGATATTTACATAAACACTTACGTACAAGAATATCGGTGTAAGTTGACGACCGCCAGCCGCGAGTAAATTTCTTTCGATGAGTAAATTAACTAGCAGCCACCGGTGACTTCGTTAGAGTTAATTACAATTAAAAAACGATAACGTAGTTTTCCATTAGTGCAATAATCTATCTATGCATATAATAAAAATGATGTTTTTCTTCACCATCAGCTGCTAGTGTTGAAATTAATAAATGTACGTGAATTCCGAAACTACTAAGGTGCCACGACTTTCCATACCTTGTATTTTGTTATAAACGTCCTGTATTTTACTCAACACAAAGCGAGCTATTCACGTACTGTCCAAATGTAATTTGTTTAGAAATTTGACAACCTAAAACCACTGTTACTGAATACATCTAATTGCGTTTCGACTGTGGTTGAAACGCTGGCAACTCGTGTGTCCCGCCCGCCCTACTATTGGTGGCGCGAAGCAGGAACCGGACGTGGCTCGCGACTCGTCCCTGGCTGTGTAATTTCACGCGGCGACTTTCCGTATTCTATTTTTGCCCGTCCGGATGTTCCGGCGTTTTCTGATTTATTTCTGCGGATTTCTTTATCGTATAGGGTTTGGGGGGACATCCGAAGAGTTTCGGTACATGAATTTTCATATTTCCTGTATCATTTACGTTCTACTTTTCTTGTATAAAAAACCCTTGGTTTTCTAGTTATATTATGAAACTGAAATAATATAGTAAACTAGTGGAATCAGTAAGCAGGCGTCGTTTTGCTTTTAATAACACTAATAAGACGTTTTCCTTACTTGAAGATTTTTACCAGTCAATTCCTTATTAACCGACTTCAAAAAAAGGAGGAGGTTATCAATTCGACTGTATTTTTTTAAAATGTTTATTACCCCATAACTTTGGACTGGGTGAACCGATTTTGATTATTCTTTTTTTATTTGAAAGCTGGTACTTCCCGTGTGGTCCCATTTCAATTTGGTCCAGTTCCGACAACGGCATTCAGTGCAAAACCGTATAAGTTTTAAATTTGCATTAAGTATGTACACGACAAATAGACGAATAACACAATATCTTTAATATTTATTTTCCGCTTTTTAGTGCCTTATGGGTTTTTGATTGATATTGAAGTCGGTTAATACTTTTTTTTGAAAATTTACTTTTTTTACGTTAGACAATCGTGCACAGATACCGACCCTACCGGGTAATTGAGGGTGGGTTATTTCGGAGTGTTACTAACTAAAAGCCCTTGGTGATTCACGTACACCTTTTTGGTCAAGAGCAGCAACTGCGTCAACATCCGCTCAACCAGTCAATTCCTACCACAAGATGTATTAAATAACTTCGTTTAAAAACAAATCTATTGCGACCTATAACAGTAATAGTATAGGTATTAAATTCACTCTGTCTGCAGGAAATCTGACAACAAAGTCTCACATTGCGGTTTAATTATTATGAAGGGATGTAAAATCGGTCCCATTATAACGAGTCATTTAAATTTGCAATAAATCTTCTTACTTCATAAATTCGTTTAATAACTAAACGAAATTATACTCTTCATTAAAAACGACATTAAACGATGTTTAATGAGTTGTAAATATACTCTTAAATTACCGCTGGGACGTATACACCGTATGTATTTCATTATAATGAGGCTTTATTACGCGGACTTTATTTTCTGTTAGTCCTAATAAATTAACTGAGCCTTTAATATAAATAAATGAATATCTGGAATCATATATAGTGAGTAAAACTCAAAGATATTGAACTACCATTTTCAATAGTCAACAGTTTATACAAACATTTAGTCAGATTCCATCAAAACAATGGTCTTAATTTGTTAACGAGACACAAAAAATATGAGGTTGTATAAAATTATTACACTCTTTGAATACACTCCTGGATAATATATTGCCAGTTGTAAAATAACAGTCTTTATTCTTATAAACATACGTAATTACAACAATAAAAACAAACTCACTACTACCGGTGTACGCAGTTGTATTGTAGATCTCTTTTATTTGTCGCTTGTTATATTATTTTTGATGTCCAGAGTAGACTGATACCGTTCACATTGTAACTCGCTTGTATATCAGAATAAAAAAGAGGGGTTAAAACTTCCAGCAAGCAATCAAAATTTATTGATTTTTCAATGTGTTAGTGTTCTGATAAAATTAAAATTTTACAGTTCAACTTTATCTACAAGTTTATGGTCGATATTTGTAAAGAATTCTAGATGTTTCCATGTTTCATTTTAATATATAAAGATGCATCTTGATATACGTCGTTGAGGAGTGTTCTCAAGTGGTGTTCTTCTGATAAGGTTATAAATATAAACATCTTTCTTTCCGACCACACCAACAAAGCAGAAATATGGCGATCTAACATTTGAAATTAATGTTGCATTTCCCCACAGAGCCGCTTTGCGAATGATATGAAAGGGGTAGACATCTGGCGAAAGTAAACAAACATTCACTCCATCAAGAATGCAAATGGAAAACTGAGTGACATCGACCTAGTTTTTTAAGGCCAACTGGACAGGTTGACCTGGATTTTGTGATGTCATTTTTTTATGAATATATAATTAGTATTCACTACTTCACACTATTTCATGCATACCTGGAGTTACCCTGGATGGAGAGTTTATATAGGATATTTCATCGCATCATGGTAAAGTACTAGGATGTGGTATTTTTCTTTTGCAACTCCTAGATTATTACTTCAACCAATATTACAAAATGTACAGTAGGAATAACACGAAATTACGTATACAATATAAAAGTTACTACATAAGTGACTAAGATCTCGCTGAAAACTCATGTTTTTTTTTTTTTTTTTTTATGTCATAGGTGGCAAACGAACAGATGGGTCATCTGCTATTTAGTGATCACCACCGTCCATGGACACTAACAACACCCGAGGAGTCTCAAGTGCGTTGCCACCCTTTGGGGGAAGGATTAGGGGAGGGAGAGGGAGAGGGAGGTGGGCCGCCGGCGCTCTCACTGACAGAACGAAACGCAACAATGCAAGCACTGTTACTTCACGTCGGTTTTCTGTGAGAGGGTGGTACTACCCCGGAATGTGGGAATTATGTCTAACCATATCACGATCATCATAGTAACATGCTCCAAAGTATCCAGTAATCAAGTGGGCTGGCTCAAAGTAAAATCGGCTGAGTGCCTTAACCGCTCGCCTTAGTAGTCCGGTGAAGCTGTTAAGACCTTGCTTGGTCAATAGCGTAGTCAGTTCGAAAAAAAAAAAGTGGGCTGGTAGCGTATTTGTACTGGACTGTATCGTACACAGCGACTGTCTTTGTTTTGTTATATTTCGACGGCAACGATGTAGTCCGGTGAAGCTGTAGAGGCCTCTAAAAAGGCCAATAGCGTAGTCAGTTCGAGAAAAAAAAAAGACGGCAACGACTGATGGTCTTCATATTTCGGTGGTCACCATCATTAGGTTGAAGTGTTTTTACCATCAGATACAGATGGTTACTTGACAAAGCTTTGGTAAAAAATAAAAACAATAATACTACAAAAAAAGTAGCGGATAAATATGAACATCTTCATACAGAATTTACTGCTGGTAAATCACCCGACCAGGTCCAACTCCGGACGTGAGCGAGCTCTCACTGAAACGTCAAACTGCGAGAGTAAATTACAAACTCATCGCCGCAGTCACGACCCGAGAAGCGAACTATCATATCTTTAACTTTTTAATTAAAATTTCTAGCCATAACTTCGCCTAATTTCAAAGTCCATTGTAATAGTTTAATAAAAGTCGCGAGTTCAAACCGCTCGGGTAAGTTTCACAACCTTTACGTGATCGGACTCGGTCTGATTTTTGACTTGAGATACGTTTTTAATTAACCGTTCGACTCCGGCAGCACTGATTGGATTCTAACTTTATAGTTTACTCTTCAATATGTACTATTTCAACCTTGTTTATTAACTTCTGAATTAAAAAGGAACGGGTAGTAATAAGTAATATAATATTTATTTTGTTATTATACCTACACTAGCAGGCCCGGCGAACATTGTCCTGCCTTGATAATTAAAAATCCTAAGATTCAACCGCAGCGCCACCTACTGGTTCAATTGTGAATCTAAACCATTCTTAAATCCACCTGAACATGCACAAAAAATTTCATCTAAATCTTTCCAGCAGTTTAGGAAGATTTCAGTCTCATGCTCATGGACAGAAGAATTGCCTTTATATATAAATTTCTTCTGTACGTATGTATGTCACTGAACTCCTCCTAAACAGCTGGACCGATTTTGATGAAATTTTGTGTGCGTGTTCCAGTGGATCAGAGAATGGTTTAGATTCACAATTGGTGCAGGTAGGTGGCGCTGCGGTTGCATTTTAGATTTTTTTTATTATCAAGGCAGGACAACGTCCACCCGGCCCGCTTGTATATATAAGATATAACTAATCTATACACATACATTGAAGTGTCTATTTGTGATATCAAAGTAACAGTTAAACTCTGAATGTTAAAGTATCTTTTTTTATATCATAGGAGGCAAACGAACAGGTGGGTCGCCTGAATGCAAGCACTGTTACTCCTCGTCCGTTTTCTGTGAGAGGGTGGTACTATCCCGGGCGAGCCGACCCAATCACGCTGAAACCTTGTGCAGCCCGTCATAGGTTCATTTAATTAATAAACTGTATAAATAATTATATAAATTTTGCTCAGGGTGCCAATAGATGTGAAAACTGAGACTGATTTTAATAATTTCAATTTAAAAATTATGGAATTTAAATAATTAATACTATAATTCAAAATAGAACATAGTTATTCCATTGTTTGAGTTTTTACTACTGTCGGTAGTCCTTATGATTGCCTCGAATTTTTTAGTCCAAAACCTTGGCAACTTGTGCTTCTCAGTAGCTGTATCTTTCATGGCCTACTTCATATGAGTAGAGCATGAATATTTGTGCGTGCATTACGTGTACCTGTATTACGGGATCTGACTGAGCTGAATTTTTTCTGTCGTAATTTTGTATAGAATATTTCGTTTTACATTGTCAAAATCCACGTATATGAGAAATCTTTCAAAATAAGCCTAGAACCTGTTCGCAACATTACCTAAAGTGCCCAAAGAAGATCAAAACTAACTTACATATATTGCCGATAAATGTCTTCCCAGTACCCCTTCTAACTTCATCACTTAACATACTGTAAAAATTAAACTTTATCTACATTAAATTTCCATTTTGTTTTAGTTGTTTGTTTTATAAGAATTTGTAAAGTATACGTGAAATCTGCATTCAATCTTAATTTTGTCAAATTTATTTTACTTTTGACATATAAACCACCTTTTTACTGAGATACTGAACTTGGGATAATGTACCTTTCTAACAGTGAAAGATTTTTTTAAATCACATTAGTGGTACCAAGGATTCCTCGAAACAAAACTTTACCTCTCTTTG
>MU158783.1:436655-486532 GCA_015888305.1 Antheraea pernyi | reverse complement strand
CTCCACCAAAGGAGGACAGGCAGGAGGTGAAGGCGCTTCGCGTTCGGTCACCTTCCGCCGGGCGGACCCTGGGGGCGGCTCTACAAGGTTGATTAGCTTGTTCGATCCCTTGCCGCCCCCACAAAACGGTCTGTCGGTACACCGTGGGGTTTTAGTCTGTGCGAGTCGGACATAACCCACCCTCTCCCTTATGTATACGCCACCCTCCCGGCGGAGAGGGTGGGTTACGTTCGAGTCGCACGGACTAAAACCCCACGGTGTACCGACATACCGTTTTGTGGGGGCGGCAAGGGATCGTTCGAGCTAATCAACCTTGTAGTTGGGCGTTGGAGGAGTTGGGCGAAGCGCCTTCTCCTCCTGCCTGTCCTCCTTTGGCGGAGACGGCCGCTTTGAGGGTCTGCCTCGTGGGCCCTCTCCGCCTCCTCCTTCTGCGAGATGACCTCCTCGCAGAAGGAGGCCATCGCTTGCCAAGCCTGTTCGCTGCCGAGCATGGCCGAAACCACGCTCGGCAGCGATAAGTCCGTGCGATAATGCGATAATGCGGCGCTGCTCCCTCCACGCAATACACTCAGACAACGTGTGCTGCGCGGTATCTTCGTCAGCGCCGCACTTGTGGCAGGCGGCCGTCGGCTCCCTGCGTGCGATCCGGTGCAGGTACCACCCGAAACAACCGTGTCCGGTGAGTACCTGCACCAGTCGGAACGTCAGGGAGCCCCACTCCCTTGCTATCCACTCCCGCAGGACCGGGCGGACGGCGTCCACTGTGAACCACCCGAATCGCTCGTCCGCCAGGTCCTGCTGCCACCTTTCGACGGCGTCTTCCCTGAGACGCCGTCTCTCCGCCTCTACCTCCCTGGGAGCCGGAGGCTCCCCCCTTCGTTTCCTCGCCGCCGTGAACTCGTACACGGCGGCGAGAACTCCTGCCTCCAGCTCCCAGGGCAGGGAGCCGGCAAGCGTGAAGGCCGCCACCGAGGACACTGTCCGGTACGCCCGGATTGCCCTCAGTGCCACCGTGCGCTGCGCATTGCGAAGCGCACGCACGTTGGCGGCACCGAGGGCATGAGCCCAGACTGGTGCCCCGTAGGCGGCCATCGCCCACACGACTCCCATGTAGAGTCGGCGGCACACGGCGCCCGGCCCACCTATGTTGGGGTGTAACCGGCCGAGTGCCGCAGCCGCCCCAGAAATTCGCGGTCCGAGCCCCGCAAAGTGGGGCTCGAACCGCCAGCGCCCGTCCAGGGTGAGACCCAAATATTTCATCTGGGTCCCCGCCCTGATCCGGGCGCCCTCCACCACAATGTGGGCCCCAGGTGGTGGCCCCCGTCGAGGCCCATGAAAGAGTAGGGCCTAAGGGCTTAAAGCTGAACCCTGGTGCAAACCTACAGCCACAATGAAATTATCGGTAACTCCAGCTTCGGACCTAACGTGTGTTTTGGCTTGACTGTACATACAACGAATAAGTTGTAGGTACTTCTCAGGCACTCTTATCTTTTTCAGTGCCCACCACAGAACATCTCGGGGTACTCGATCATAAGCCTTCTCCAAATCAATAAACACCATATGCAAATTCTTATGTACACGTCTGTATTTTTCACACAGTTGCCGAAGTGCGAAAATGGCATCAGATGTCGCACGTTCAGGCATAAACCCAAATGGATTCGGAGTTACTTCAGTCACCAAAAAAAAATCTTCAAAATCCACCACATTGATGAAAATAGACTCTCCAAGATTTAGGACTCCTACATATGAGAAAAAATGCAGCGAGTGATTTTTAATAATTAAATTATAGCATTACATGAGGATCCTAAACGACAAGTTGTAGAGGCAAAATAAGTTTGTCTGCCATTTCCATTATCATACATTTTACAGCTTATACACTAAGCCATAAAATCGTTGGCACATGGTATTTTTATTGATGTGTTTTGTGACACAGTCTCTCTACAAATTCCGCTTTCAACATCTGCTATATTCGGAAAAACATGTCCCGTCCTAAACACACGACGTCCAATTTGTTTCGGTCCCGACACGAAAACTAGATATCTAAAGATACAGGTCAAGTTGCATTTGACGGCAGATAACACCGCCACTCCCCCAATTTAGCGAACCATTGTTCGAATATTTATTTGTTTTCTTGATGTAATGAACATAGATTAAATTACCGTAGAAGTGCAAGATGTTAAGAATTCTATTAGCAATAGTTTTTTTATGTACATTAGCTGATTACTGCTTGCTTCGTTAAGCATTAAAAATGGCAAAGTGTATCAATCGTATCAAAAGAATAAGTAGCCTGGAACTGTCGACGAATAATTCCACATCCAATGGTCAAATAAGCTATATTTTCATTATACATTTGTTCCTCCCAATATCGCCGAAAATAGAAGTATAGAATGTATAAATTTACCTCTTATCAATAATTCAAATTAACGTGTCATAACTATCATCACAATTACACAATGTTAGCCGTACCGTTTTTTTTTTTAATCCAGGCTCTTAAAAGTACTGCCGACAGATGTGAAAACTCAAAACAATGGAATTAATGTGTACTTTCTTTAATTTTTAAATCAATTATACACTGTAATTTAATTTTATAATTTAAATTATTAACAATAGCCTGGTTTTCACATTTATGGGCACTCGGAACAATAATTATATACACTTTTATGCAATCTATTAATGGTTCAAAAATATGATGGAATACACAAGCTCAATATAAAATATCAATAGTCCACGGTTCACTATACTACGCGTCGCTAGTCTAACGCAAGCGCAATACGCCACGAGCATGTCGAGGTCATCGATGACGCGATCCCATAAGCTTTTGCCCTACCGGAAAATATTTTCTTATCACTCAACGAGGCTAAAGAAGTTTTCTCTTCAATAAATAATTAGGTTATTGCAAAATTAATAGCACTTGATTAACATAAATTGACGTGGTGCAGCGCCACCTAACGGCGAGTTATAATATAATGCTTTCTTCTCCTTTTCCGTGAAAATCCACTTAGGTATGCTAACTTTCATGATGATAGGTCAAATGATGTTAGAATTATTAATGTCATATATAAATACAATATACAGTGATATTGGGGCCGCCGCCTGTCAATATGGCGACATCTCTCGCCCTCGTACGTCACCGGCCCGCGGTTAGGCGGGGTGAGGTGGAAATGAGGTGAGACGTGAGGCGAGGCGACGTTCCCCAGCGTTGGGCGGGCGTAAAGCTCTCGAAGGTGGTAGCGAGAGCGCCGGTAGCCCGCCTCGGTGGCGACAGTCGGATGCCGGTGATGTCTTGAAGGGGCCTCACTGATGTGCAATGATGCACGAGTCAGTCGATGAAGGTGGTGGATTACGAAGCGGAGGTCGGGGTGGTCGCAAGAAAACACCGTGGTTCTCGTATAATGACCGCGTCCCCGAGCCAACAGAGCTACTACTCACGATGAAGACTTCTCGATATTATCTCAATGAGATGTGCGATCAACTACTCGATGTTACTATGATGCCTTGTGCAATCGAACTACTCTATGTTACTACGATTCCTTGTGCAATCAAACTACCATATGTTACTACGATGCCTTGTGCAATCGAACTACTCGATGTTACTATGATGCCTTGTTCAATCGAAATACGCTGTTACTGTGAATCTATGTGCAATCGAACTACGATGTTACTGTGAATCTATGTGCAATCGAACTACCTTGTTATCTCAATAACCATTACGTTTGTCTATATTAAATTATACAATCTTCCATATTTGCCGTTCTATATGATCGTATAATTCTCGTAACGTAATATTCAATAGTATATAACGTGTGTAATGCTATTATGTTCTCTCTACGAATGTTTCCATACACACACGTTATATGTTCCATACGGTATAATTTTAATCTATTCTATCATGTAATTCCCTACTTAATGCGAATGTAATCTATAAGTCACCCTATACTAACACATAATTCTATATAATCCATAATTCAGTAATTCTATGTATGCATAAGTCCCTATTTATCTATTAATATATACGATTCTACCTATAATTCACATATTCTATAAATCAATACACACATCATTCTATAAATCAATACATACTGCAATTTATATTCAATAATTCTACAAATCTTTCTCTATATCCATAATTCACTCCCTACTACTATAAATAGCACATCTATAATTCCATATTCAATACACACATAACATACCTACAATTCTATATCTCTATTCTATTATGATCGAGTGAATTATCTAAAAATCTATAGTATATGTCAATAAATCTATATATATATGTTCTCTATAAAATATCAATAAATCTATGTATAAAATTATGTGTAAGCTACTCATCGTCGTGTGCGTCGCCAACAAGTGATATTGTACAAAGAGTAACCTACTTTCTCTAGTATCTACACAGATGTGTATAGGCTGAAATTTATTCTTTGATCTATGACATTACTTTGTAAGAACAATAGAGCGTTGTCTCCTTGTCCAGCTGTCAACGAGAGGAATTACATGCTTTACTTTGGGGCCACAACTAAGTCGAACTGAGCTGCATCAATTCTTTTTTTACAACCTTAAATAAATATAGACAGATGAAATACCAATCGCCACTATCCATCCATCCATCCATATATATCCATATATATATATATATATATATCCATATATATCCATCAGTGACTATGTCGAATTTTTTAGAGAGGTGGTGGAGGATGAGGAGGCATCCTCTGTAAAAAATCAGTGGAATCTCACTGAGTGGATCACTCCTACACTGCCTGGCTGAACCAAGGGGGAAGGGCCGGTGGACCTGACCTGTAGCTGCCTCAGTCGATGTGGCCCCGTAACACTTCCATTAGTGTGGTGGAGGTATTCATCGTGGAGGTTTTTAGTCGATACGAGTTTACACTATCCACGCTCTCCTGAGCCTGGTGTCCTATGTAGGATTTGTGTCCACGTAAAAAAAAACAATATCTATGAGTCGATATCATCAATTGCTTAATCTCAATTTTACACAACTGAATTTTATTTTACACAACAAAGCAAAAAAATTGGGAACCATATAGCAAAATCAGTCATTAACTATCAACTTTGTAACAAAACTCTTGTAGGCGGTAGTGCCACGCTGGAGCTATTACTGGTTTCAGCATGAGGCCATGAGTAGTACCACCAGACGAAAATAGACGCGAAGTAACACTGCTTGCATTGTTGACCACCTTCTGATTTTAAATGAAGAAGGCTTCTAAACTGGTAAGCACGGTACACTTAGAGAAGACTGGGTCTCAAGTGTAGCTATCAAAACACACCAAACCGTGCTTAAGATGGTCACTACTGTGTAAAGTTATCATTATATATTAAAACGTGAAGCCTAAACTTTGTATCCCTTTTTGAGAGAAATGCGCGAACGGGTCAACGTGAAATTTGGCATAGTTAAAGTTTATAATGGATGAGAAGTGCAGAAAGCTATTTATTTTATATAAAATGCATTAGAAGTACATTAAATTAATTAAAATATGCATTACTCACACTACTGCTTCAATTTTACACTACATATACACACATGTAAATAAAAAAGACATTTTGACATCTGTCAATAAAGAACTTCAAAAAAGGTTGTGAAGGAGGTTGCTATGCTCGACTGTATGTATTATTTTACTCTTACGTTCCAATTACCCTTTTTCATTCTACGTTCATACAAAAATAAGCCAAAAATACTTTGTAAAATCAAAATAAGAAAATTTGTTTGCACATGAAAGTAATCCACGACTTAGATTCTTAATTCAACTTGATGTAGCAATTATATTTATTACAGTTGATGATAAAATTTAAACAAAAAGGTATTCATTTTCAAAAGTTAATGGTAGTATTAAAAACTTCTTTGTTTTGGATTCATTATTTGATTATATTGTGTATCCATTACTTTTCCAAACAATGTTACTGAGTGTATCACTATTCCTTATAATGTACATACTACATTTAATTCAATATCATCCAGAAATAGATAAGGTGGCTATCTATGATATCGTGTAAAATTAATTGATAATTGTGTCACGAGTTGCGATAAATTTCTTTATTTTCGTAAAGTTATCTTTACTTATAATTTGAGTGCCTTACCACTTACCACTATACATTTAAAAAAGGGGCAAGTAACTGAGAAGCCATGATGAAAACTTTTGACAATAGAAGTATACCCTTTGACAAAAGAACCCGAATAAAGTTCAAACTTTAAAAAATCAATGAATTATCGTCGAATGTCGACCACTGGGCGCCCACTAGTATCATTAAATACTTCTCAAATTCGCAAGTGCGCTTCAAACACGTCAGACAAGGCCTTTATAATTGTAATTTACAAAAAAATACGTTTGTGGTTTCACATCTTCACTTTACAAGCTGTTATTTCTGGTCTGTGTCATAAGGAAACAAACAAAGTGCCGGTTAATTGGGATATACACGATTGTTGGACGATGGCTTTACGGTATCTTAATGGTGGTAATGGTCACAATTTTTTTTATCTCCCTCTGACGCCGATAGTAAGATAAAACTGTTTATTTGTTCATCTTGTTAGAAAGACAGTTCGGGTTGTTGTTTGGAAACGTTTCGTTGGAAAATCTGTTATCTCTTCTTTATTTTTTATAAAAACGTGTTTTTCTCAAGACAATGTTGTTTAACAGAAATTTACGAAGAATAATACCTACTTAATTTAACAATTTGACATCACTTTTTTGACATTTGGCTCACTAAGTCCAAAAACAGTTTTTTAGGTAATAGCATTAGGTTTTATAATAAAGTCCCAAAACACATTACCGATTTGCCTGATAGTGAGTTCAAGAACCATGTCAAGCGGGTTTTAATATCTAAAGGCTATTATAGGGTGGATCAATACGTGAACGATTGTGACGTCTGGAAATGACGGCCCTCTCTGTGCATGCACTTATAACGAATGTAAATATTTATGTTAGGTACTGTAAAAATATATGACATGAAAAGATAAACCAGATCGAGTTTCTTGCCGGTTCTTCTCGATGTCTGGACTGTTTTCCGAACCGGTACTAGCTTTGACGTTCATAAGCGTCTTCTCAGGGCCTAAATTGAATAAAGGATATTTTGATTTTGACATCCTTAAATGTACACATGAATTGCAATTGCGTGATGGCTTAATGGTTAATGTGTGCGGACACCGCGCCGATAATCGTAGGATCGAATGTTTGCAAATGCGCCGGAGCTTTATAGGTGGTATTACGCTGAAGCTATTACTGATTCAGCAAGAAAGTGTCGGCTCGCGCGGGGTATTACGACCCGAACCACAGAAACACGTGAAGTAACAGTGACTGCATTGATGTGTTTTGTGCGGTCAGTGAGAGCGCCGGAGCTAGAGCTCCCCCCCCCCCCCGCAAGCACAGGCTGACAACGTGCTTGCGACTCCTCTGGTGTTGCAAGCGTCTATGGACGGTGGTGATCACTTAACATCAGGTTACCCACCTGTGCGTTTGCCTCCTATGATATAAAAAAAATTAAAATTATTAATTTTTGTTGACGAATATTTATTACTTTTTTATTAAAAACTACTAGGCGGTTAGTTCGTTGAAGGCGTAAAGGCCCATCAGGCCAATAGCGTATAGTCAGTTCGAAAAACAAAGCAAAGGCAGTATAAGGACTGCTGAAAGAAGTGAAAATTCAAAACAATGGAATAACTGTGTTTTCTTTTGAATATCTATTTTAATTATAGTGAATTATTTCGTTATAAAAATTTGTCTAGTTTACGCACTTATTGGCTCATGGAGCAATAATTACATACATTTTTATACAATTTATTAATTAATTAAACATATGGTATGCTGCACGATCTCTATACAAAATATCAATATTAAATGTTTTGTAAATTACACACATCAAAAAAGTCTAAGCAACATGCGTGATATTACAAATTTTACCATTTATATTTATTAATTTCTAAGTATTTACTCCAACAAAGTGCGTAGGTAAGTAAACTTTTTTGTTATTGATGACATACTGGTTGGTTGTAAAAAAAAATTTGATTATGTTTTGTTTTTTCATAAAATTCAAATGACTGCGAATTTGTTTGAATTTAAGTGCGTTTTAATTGCTACGTTTTGTCTTGATTTTATAATTTTACCAACCATTTAAATAAAGTTAGCGTCAAAATTGAATTGTTAGATATTCTTTACGTCATGAAGCGACGTCATTTGATGGCAGATGAAATGCAAAGAGCTGTAGGGATGTTGCAAGCGGAAAGTAATCAATCTCAGGTATCTCGACATTTTGGCATTCATAGAAGTGTTATTTGTCGTCTTTGGCAGCGCTACAATAATACAGGAGAACCCGCTGAACAGCATCCAGGCCGTAAAAGGAGTACAACCACTCGGCAAGACCAGTACATACAACTGACTGCAAGATGCCAGCCGATGTTAACCGCTCGAGAGATAAGTTTGAGGCTACAAATTTCAAGTGGTGTTGATGTAAGTCCTCAAACTGTGCGAAATCGACTGCATGAGTACGGCCTACGAGCTCGACGCCCAATCAGGTGCCCACCGATACGTCACGGGAATCGCGCTCGTCGATATGAATGGTGTAGAGAACGCATAACATGGACCCAGGAACAATGGGATAAAATTATGTTTTCCGATGAGTCGCGATTCGGGTTTAAGCCTGATACAAGAAGGGTGCGAGTGTATCGTCGGCCCGGAAATACTGAAAGGCTCAGGTGCGTTCAGGAAGTTCATCCATACAGCGGCTCAACAGTTATGTTATGGGCGGGTATTATGAAGAACAGGCGAACTGAGCTCGTTTTTGTAAATGGAAACATGAATGCTGAAAATTACATTGAGGATATTCTCAGACCTTATGTCTACCCATTTGCACAAACCTTTGGCTCCGATTTTAGGTTAATGCATGACAATGCGCGTTCACATACAGCTCGGCGAACCAGTGAATACTTTGCAACGGAGAACATCCGGGTATTGCCCTGGCCTGCACAATCGCCAGATCTCAACCCCATCGAGCACGCATGGGACATGCTCCAGAGACGTGTTTTGAAGGACTTGGACGGAGCGACAACAACCCAACAGCTGAAGGATTTGCTACAATTCCATTGGGAGCGAATACCGCAAGATGACACAAACAGTCTCATTAATTCAATGAATAATCGTTGCCGACAAGTTCTGAATAGCAGAGGAGACCATACTTTGTATTAAATTGTTCTATTCTTTCACAATAAATACATTTTCTTTAGAAATTTTATTTTGTAAGAAAAAAGTTTAGTTTCTTATGTCTTTTAGTTTCTACAGTATATTCTAATATTGTTCATTTCTGTTATTAAAAGAACTTATAAAGACAACAGCTGTTATTTTTACATCATAGAACCCTAAATATATTATTTTAAAAATAAAATACAACGTTATAATGTGAAGAACCATCCTAAAATTTAAATTAGTACATGTTGCTTAGACTTTTTTGACGAGTGTATTTAAAGTATAAAGATAAAATTGTTGGAAGTGTCGGAAAAGTCAAGCCGCCTCGGAGCTTTCGTCCAAAACGCCTTTGAGATATAACAAAACAATAGAACGACGCAAACTATATCAGGTAGTTTAATAAGGAAATACTCCTTACAATCGATTTAAAATCATTATTTATATGTAACAAGCATGAAACCTTTTTGTTTTATACTTTTTACTCCAATTTAAACTCGTGGTTTACCGAAAATTATTATTTACTGAAATAAATGTTTTCAAATAAAGAAATCATTTTTCATTTTACTCACACATACACAAAAAATATATATAAAAAAAGCATAAAATAAACAAAGAGGTCTGCAACAAAGCGGCCGCGGCCCGGCTTCAATGTATTTGGCTGGTTGCATATCGACTCTTTTTTTCAATCAGGCTTCAAACATTATCGGAAATCATGAGAGTTAATAAATAAATTCCACGCTCTATTGTGTTTTTTTCATAAAAAAAAACACAAATGTATTTTAGTCTCGCGTTCATGAAATTTATATTTTGATCGATTTTAAGCATATCACAGAGACATGACAATCTGTATCAGACATAAAATCAAGGAAGCAAATTGTCATCCAATTTTGGGGATTTTTTTTTATGTGAAGTGTTTTGTGGACCAGGGAGTTAATATAAATTTCATTAAGTAATTTGTACTGAATAAACAGACACAACAGTCCGAGTTAATAAAAACTACTATTTTATTTTCTACTATCCGATATGCAAGTCGTAACTTAGCAAAATAAAGTAACTTTGTAAATTTACTTTAAGTTATAGTATACTTTAATAGTTATTCTTACTATAACTCTGTAAGTTATGATCAAAGCAATCATACATCCATACTGCGTCATTTTGAAAAATACTATCTCGCTATCCTGAAACAACACAAAACTTTTGCAGAACAGGAATTTACTTAAAATAAAAATATAAAGTTTAAAATCTTTATTTTAAAAATGAATTTGTTTGAGATGTGTTCATTTATTTATTAATATCAGTTTTCCTATTTTTTATATATTTAATAGCCTACTGCACATAATGCAGAGTACATTTTGACGGCCAAAAACAAGTGCACACCGACCGAAAGCCATAGCAACACTGAGTAAGCCGCCAACGTACAGATACACCACTAACGTTTTTACTCTTTTCCTTTGATAAAGCCGACAGGTGTTGGCCAACAATCAAGTTTGGAGCGAGCATTAAGACCAACGCTATTTTGTCGTGCCATATTTAGGATGAATATTGCTGGGCCAACATTCAGCCAATCTGTGGAGACAGCGCGGCGCGGCTTAAGTTTCTGACCAAACATACCCAACGGACTGCAATCGAATACGGCACTGATTCTATCGCACTCACGTTACTCATTCGTTATTTATCAAACCAGTCAAAGTTTGTATTCAGAAAACATAAATAACATTGTTGTTATTAACTTCCACGAAATTTTAGATGAAATATTACGAATTATTAATGAACTTAGGTTAACATTAATAAATCATGCGATCGCGGAGAATTATCAGAATGCCTCCGCGTCAAACGTTTTTGACTTGAACATGGCAAATTATTACGTGAATATATAAAAGTTTTTAATACTCCATCGGCATATACATGACACGTGTTCTTAAATAATTCATCATACGCTTGCGGATTCACTCGAACTGGTTGAAAATTGAATAGTAAAGTTTGATATGTGACGAGAGTTACAGCCGCTGTTTCGAGCTTTATTCGAATTCGCGTTCATTTGATTGGATTACATACGTTGAGTGTTCGAGATCTTTCTTTTTGAAGTGTTGATGGCATTACGGTAATTGTTTGAAGCACGAAATAGGGTCAAAAATTTTGGGATGTTTACAAACAAAGTCTTCTTGTCTAAACTAAACACTTCGTCTTTATTGTAAAACAATTAAATACTATATGATGCACACTAGAAAACACACAGAAAGAACATGGGTCGACAAAAAATACTAGTGGCGCCATCAACATTGTTCTATTAAGCAAACACATTGTTAACATACAACCACCGGGCAGTATAGTATAAATTTTAATCCAATATAGAATATGTACTTAGGCCGGCATCTTTCCTCCTGCATTATTATATTGGATCATGACAAATGACTGACTTTAGAATATATTGTTACGACCATAGATAATTTAAATACCATTTGCGTCAGAGAACTAATTATCACATAATTACATTTACACCTTATAATGCTGTAATAATAAAATTGACAGTATTTACAAAATTATGCCTATACGTTATTTTTGTATTATCAATGCGATCACGACTATGAAGCTACCACAACACAATAAATGAGACAACGAGCAGACGAGAGGGCAATCATTTATTCAAATGAAAGCGCGAGCTATCTCTACAGTAGTGCCATCTCTTAATAACAAACAAAAACATCAAAATGATTGAGTGTCATAGAAAAGTCAGTTTTGTCGCAAATCATAAAAACATTTTTCATTATCAAAACATTAGATATACTAACTTCCTTGATGGTTGGTCATACTATGGAGGAATGTAATCATAGATTTGTTAATATCGAATCTCAATTCTGCCGTTATAAGGCGAAGGCATATCATTAAAACAAAAATCGGAGAAAAATCGAAAAATCTGTGTAGTCTGCACTTTTAGTGATGTACGTCTACCTAATTCTTTCATTAAGCTTACCCTGAAAGCATCAAAGCTCATCGGTGATCAAAATCTTTTTTACCTGATTCAATATATATATAAAACAATATTACCAAATTTCTTAGGAATTGTAAATTTCGATTAAATTAATGCGTTACTCTGAAAACAAAGTTTTTATTTTAGTACTAAGGTAACATACACACAATACTAATTACACTGTTTAATCTGGATGAATTTAGTAAACTTAAAAAAAGAGTACGATCGGACTTTTTTGCGGAATTTGGCAGATGTTCCTATGTACACACTGCCTCGGTACAATTACTATGGTATGCATACATGGGAATATATGCTTCCTTCAATCTTAAACGCATTACCAGCCGATTATATAATAGAACTACAAGGAAGTAATGTTAAACAAGCGAAATGTATTTTAAGATTTCAGAAGAGATTTCATAAATTAACTAGCTCGAAAAACTTAAATATTAAATTTCGGCGTGTTGACGAACATACCTCTCCTCGATTAAACCGCAATAGCGCTTTTCTGGAGAGAGTACCTATTGTATGTGCATGTAATTTTTCTATTGTCACAAATAAATATAAAAAAAAACTTAATAATACCATCCTACCTGAAAACAAAGAAAAGACATTTAAATCGTCAGTTCCTTTTTGTACAAATCCAAATTTTATAATATTCTCAATCACGATTAGTTGTCAATTTCAAACTACTTTTTGACTGACTCGGTAGTGTCATTACGTTGCAGCGCCATCTATGAAATACATGAGTACAGGGGTAAAACAGTAAGTTTTAACCACCAGGAATACGCTGTAAAATTAAAGAAATAATTATAGTTTCTTTACATATATATAACTAAATATTGTAAAAAACTGTAGATGCGTCCTTCTTTGGACTGAAGAACTACTATCGGTACCATAAAGCCGAAACAGCAATTAAACTTTACTTTCTGCAATTAACTATTAACGACGCAAGATACATTTTTATCACTGTATATATTATTAAAATGACTGCTAACATCATATTTACGCGTGCGCCATTCGAACTTACTGCCAGTCATAAAGTTGGCACAGTCGTATGCGATAAAATATTTTCAACTTTAGCTATAAAAGCATATTTTGAGTTATTAGATTTGTCTCGCAGCACTCTTAAAAAATTGGCGAACATATTCCGTGTTATTACAAAAAAGTTGAATACGTATTAAATACTTGGTTTAAAAAAGTTTCCCAATAAATCCACCGCGCTACTCGAGGCAAGTTCGCGTTATCCTTTATCACAAGTCTAACCTAACGTAAGCAAAGCGAGACAAATAAACAAGATGGCGAACATTCAGCGACCGCGGTGCATTGAATACGAGACCTTTTTAAAGCCAGGGTTCAATACGTTTTTTTTTTTGTAATAACACCGATTATTGTTCGGCTGCATACGCAATACGTAAAATTCGCCAGCTTACAGATATTGCCACTGCTAGGTTAGTCTACTTCGCTTACTTCCATAGCCTAATGTCTTATGGTATTCTGCTGTGAAGAGCGGCAGATGAGGTAGACACCATGTTTTTATTACAAAAACGGGCAGTTCGAGCAATATATAATATGGAACCTCGCGAATCATTAAATACTAAGTTTCAGGAATTCGGTATCTTAACTTAACTCTCCCAAAACATTCTTGATAATTTAATGTACGCCCGCAAAAACTTTCAAAAGCTGAAATTTTGTAAAAGACCGACATTATTTAAATACTCTATCTGAATCTAACTAAATTGTGTCCCATGTTTTGAGTGGGCCATGACACTGCCATGACTGGGTCATTTTCTAAACAGGGGTTTTTTTTTCCTCGAACTGACTACGCTATTGACCTGGTAGGGTCTTCACAGCTTTACCGGACTACTAAGGTTGGCGCTTAAGGCACACAACCGATTTGGGTTTTTAGGTAACATACACAAGGGTGCACACACACCTCGGCTTGGGCTGTTACCTGGAAAAAGATGCGTCTGTCCTAGCTAACTATTCTAAGCTCTTCATACATATATACATTTGTGAACCATACAATCGAAATTGCATGATTCACAAATGAATACGTGTATATCGGAATGAAACGAACTAAAACTATTCGATTCAGTTCGATGAGGGAAAAAAGCAAAACCCTCCCACCATGTGTATATATGTGCACGTGTGTGAGAGAGATGATCTCATATGTGTGTTCAAGAGATGTAGGTGAGTCACTGTATCGCGAAAATAATATCACGAGGGCTCCGCGCAGAGACGACCTAGGCTCGAGATATTACTGAGAACCGCGATGTGTGCGGGAACTAAAAAGGATCGATTACAAAAGCGCGGGCGCAACACGCATTTAATAAGATCGAATTTAAAATTTACTTAACGGCGACGGCGCCGAAATCTAAAAATAGACATAACAAAAATTATTATTATTGAACGGTCGTTTTAGGGGAAAATAGACGTAAACACGCGATTCACTCTATCTTATATGAGTTATTTATTTTGAACAGCTGCGCGCGCGAGCCGTTGTAATGTAGCCGCGATGGCTGGAAACCTATAAACCGGTGATAGTTTTGACGTTCATAAGCGCCTTATTAGTGCCAAAATTTAATTTAATATTTATGATTTAATTTGACTCAAATTAAACCACGGATCACCGAGCCATGACCATATGTTAGGCATACTGGACTTTTGTACGTGTTATTGTTTGTAGACTTTAAATGTCTAGGAACATCAGGAATATGATAGAGAGAAAATGAGAGAGACAGAGAAATGACAATGTCTTGCTCAAATAAAAGAAAATCAAAACAACTCGCAGTATAAATGAACAGTAAATTGACAGTATTTAAGGAACGCGTAAGGTATTTATGGAGTTTGACACGTTTTTTCCATTAACTGAGCATTTTCGTGTGAAAAAATTACAACGATATCATGCGACTGCTTTTTCTTTTGAAACTAATAAAAAGAAGTTTTTACTTATATCAGAAACCACTTAGAGGGTTCAATTCTTGATAATAATTGTATCCTTTGTGCCCGTGAAACACTTTTTGTGTTCGAGCTTAATTCCATCTATAAAGTACTTACGTTACGATATTTCTTTGAATAAGAGTGTTTTCTCGTACTCGTAATGTTGATTCTTATGAGGGTAAACGTTTATGAGTTTTTTGTACGTATACACTTTTATATTAGTCACTTAGGTGCTTACTGCGTTAAAATTGTAATTTTATATTGATATATTAATATTGATATTGATAAAAATTATTTCGGGGTGGTAGGGTTTTGAAGCCCGACTGGGTCGCGACCACCATGCATATGGCGAAAAAGCCCGTCATAGTGATTCGCTTCTGCGGGTCGCGTTTCGGGATCAGCCTGCGCATATTCAGCCTTTTGCAGGCCGGCATGACAGCGGCGACCGGCGATGGATAGTGTGTCGCTCGGTGGACGCCATTGTTTTTGGATTGTACTGTGCTTACCATCAGGCACAGTGCAGTCAATTTGCCGTGCTACAATAAAAAAAAAAGATAAATCAAGAATTTTTTAATGAAAAATATATATATATACTACATAATACATACGACTTGGTCAGTGTGGTTTATTATCTTGATAATATTTTTATGTACAGCGGAAAAAATATAGAACTACACCGCTTGCCCCACTTATCCACGGCAAGAGTTATATATCACTGCACGCGTAGTGTCTTAGAATTTTAATAATTTTGTATTAAATGATGCTATCGTGACTCTTTCCTACATAAGGGTCAAGTGTCAAAAGCAAAATGACTAAAATCTATTCAATCCATTTGTTTTCAGCTTCAACTTACTTTTGGATATAAAAACAGGCTTCAAGAGGAACGCCATATTTTATCGTTGGCTTTTATAATAGGCATCTATCATAACATTTAAAAAGTGTCGGTGTTCGATTGGTTTGCCTTGTGGAAATGTCCGTAGGTTCGAACCCCGGCATGTGCCAATAAACTTTTCACAAGTCATAAATCATTAAGAATAATAATAATTCACTAAGTTGATAACACAACCGAGTGACGGTGAAGGAAAACATCGTGAGGAAACCTAAATTTTAAAAATGTTTCTTATGGTATCACCGTTTGTGGGAAAATATAGATCTGTGGTTATTTCAGTGTCTGAAATCGTCAATACTTCGTGGACTGGATGAAGTGGGTCTCATATAGGACGATGTGATTGTGATAACATTAAAAAATGACTATACAAACAGAAAAACAAATTTAATAACATATAGATATAAAACGTTTTATAGTTACAGAATACTACGTGCGCTGGTGGACCGGTGGGACTCTCCGATGCTGGCTCGCTGGATACGGCTGCATGCAGTCGTACAGTAAATTTCCACCATCACCGGAGGTTCCACTGGGACCTACCACTTAATGTTATATCCTGTGTGTTTTTGTTTGTAATTTATTTTTCTGTTTTTTTTATTATTACTGACACTATTTTTTTTAAAACCTGTAATTGTACCCACAAATATGGATGTCTGTCTGAAATAAATGATATTATTATTATTATAGTTTCAGTTACTTAATAATACATTTGCTAATTTTAATAATTAATAATAAATTAATTAGATCCCAGCGCTTAATACTTCAATTACTACCGCTAGTATAGTTTTACGAGTCATTAGATCATCTTAGGATCTAAGACATAGATTATAAAAAATAATTAACCGACACGCAACATAGCCTTTTGGATCATTAAGCCTCAGTTCAGCTCGGGACGAGAAAAGTAATAAGTGAAAGAATGAATGAATGAATTAATTGTTATTGCACGTAAAATATTTTTCAGCTAACCAACGTTAAGTGTTAATTTATTGAATGTTTAAGAAACTTAAATAATTAAAACTTTATAAAAATATTACCTTTAATTATAATAGTATTAACTAAAAATATTCATAAGAGCATTCATGTTACATAGCTCGGAGTGTTGGACTACGAAAGAGACAGATAAGAAGAGATTACATATGGCAGAGATGCTAATGTTAAGATGGATATGTGGTGTACCCAGAATCAATATTAAATGAATATCTCAGAGAAAGTTTGAAATTGTAAGAGATGAAAGTCACATAACTAGTGTTTAATATGATTGTGGATGTATATAGGAGTAGACGTAGACCAAAAAAGGTGTGGATGGATTGTTTGAAATATGATGTGTATAAAAGGTGTGAATTTGACATGATTTGATATAACATCTGAGAGGGGAGAGTGGGAAAGAAAAACATGATGTGCTGCCGACCCTATTTAAGTGGGATAAGGCTAAGAAGATGAGATGATAAGTAAAGTTTAAACTAACTTTAAAACCACGCATTTAAAGTCTTACAAAAGTTTAAACAAATCGACTAATCTTATTTACAACTATATATGGTTACGTCAATTAGAATCAATCCACAGTGTCCAACTTTTCAAATTAATTTAGACGTTTCTAACAAATGAGTGTAAAAATTACTAAATAATTTATTTTAGATGATGTCTTGCTACTGTCTCGCTTTGTTTATTAAAAGAAAATTATAAACGAGAAAGTTTTGTGAGGATTGATAGATGTTTATCACTCTTTTTTTTATTGTAGAACGGCTAAATGTCTGCACTATGCCTGATGGTAAGCACAGTATAATCCAAAAACTATAGCGACCACCGAGTGACACCCGGACGCCACTGTCGCGTCGGCCTGCGAAAAGCTGGATATGCTGATCCCGAAACGCGACCCGCAGAAGCGAATCATTATGGCTTTTTCGCCATATACAGGCTGGTTGCGACCCAGTCAGGCTCTAAAACCCTACCACCCTGCACTCGCCATTGCCTCGTTCGTTATTTAGCAGGATGTACTACGTGACGATGAGGTTGACTTGAGGGTCTCAAGTCTTATGATGTTATTCGACACCCCTTACACCCCAATACCCCAACTCTTTCAAATAAAAACTATTGAACAAATTTTGATAAAATATAGTTTATACATCATAATAACACATATGTAATTAATGTAAAGGCCTCGGCCTCTGGCATTGGCTTTCTTGGAGAAGGCCTTTACACGAAGAGGGGTCCACGAAAATTAATGATTAAAAAAAATGTATTTTAATAATGTAACAATGTAGTGGAATAAACACGCTTTTTTAATATTTTATTTATTTATTTAATTAATGTAAACATTGTTAAAATTTGTCACCATATCCAGATAAGTGTTAGGTAGATTGGAAAATATCCTGTCCAATGTATAAATATATAAACGTGTTGTAATATAGTGATTACGGTTTCTATATCGCGATAGAAGTATGCTCGAGGGGTACACTATATGGGAACGAACCTTAGCTTGAGATGGTGCCAAAGAGTGCTCATTCTCTTGGCAATATAAAGGGTGGGAGGGGTGATTGCAATTTGATATGATTCACTGAGCACTCTCTTGTCGTGTTGCATGAGCATAATATAAAAGTCACCAAGATTTGTCAGTAATGGTTTAGATACAAAGTCAGAGGGTCATGGTAATATCAAAATGATTTAGATGCAAGTCAGAGAGTCGTTGTAATTTCAAGTCCATTAAATATCTTAAGATTAGCAAACACATGCTTGAGAAGATTATCAAACGATTTGATAGCAGACTCCTTCTCCACTAAGCCCAAAAGATGGAATGGACATTTACGAAGATTATCACAAAGCATTATGTGCCCTAGTCTCTTCGTGCTAAATCTGGGGCATTCTTGAAGCAAATGGCAAGATGTGTTATCGCAGGGGTAGGTGTTATCGTCAATAATCTTAAAGCAATAAAGGTATTGTAACGACGGGTATACTGCTCGTTGTTATCCACACGACCACGGTAGTGTGGGCTCCATTACATACAGTCTTAAAAGTTGGATGGGAACGAATCGTTCACTGCATTTATGACGTCATGGGTGTTTAAAGCGCTTACCGCCGGGACTGGAGTTCACAATCGAGGGATTGCAATGGCACTTATTGCGCGAGGAATGTCGTAACTCGTACTGTATTTCGCTTATATTTCTAACACAAACGTGGGGTTAAGTATCTAGAGTGCAATAATGATATATCTATAACAGATCAATAATTTCAATTTATGTTGCTTTTAGAACTTCTTTCTTTACGATAGTCAGAACGATAAGGTTTCTATATGTAGGCGTTCACGAACGGTAGTTAGTATCTTATCACGCTCTATGATTTCATACCCAAACTTTGTAGATAATTCTAGGTCTCTCCCAGTTATTTCTTCAGTGTTCTAAACCGACAGTGTATTTTTAGACAATTTAAATTCGATTAGATATACATAATATTTCTCGTTTGTTATAACTTTTAAGTTGCTGAGTTGTAATTTGCTAAACCATGGTATAGAGTTTAACCCTCCGAACGCGAACCTCTATAAAATGGCGATGACATCGTGCGTTCACAATATGCGACCTACGAGACCCGAAAAATGTTCACAACATCTGTACGTGACTTTACTTTTTTTTTCTAAAATATGCAAATACTTAGTGGATTATGTGACGTGGAGGGTTAAAGTTTTCTTTGGAAACATGTTATATTTTGAATATGTTTACAGATAATAACATATTAACAAGTATTTGTTCGTATCTGTTGTGTTTTTATTTGCATTTAAAGTTATACTTGTATATTAATAGAGTACAAAGATGAAATAAACTATCCTTCGCGCACAATTGCGAACCTGTTAAGACCTTGCTAGGTCAATAGCGCAGTCAGTTCGAAAAAAAAATGTGATTTTTTTTTTCTTTGGATCGGCAAACTAAATTATTCATACAAATACAAATTTCCATCCTCTTTTTTACCAAATTACCTCTAATTTGTATGTAAAGTTTGTATTTCGAAAAATATTTGCTCAACTACAGTGTCAAGGGAACCCAAATGTTCACGATCATACCCCTATAGTTTTGGGTCATATAATCAGTTATTATTTTATACATATAGATAACACATACTTTATATATTTTTAAACTAGCTACGCTTTGGGGTGTCATTCACATTGTACCCCCACATCGGGTATCACACGGTCAGCTTTTATTATTATTTCATTTTAGCTTAGTGCCCTAAACTTTGTGTTAGCTGATATATGGCTCCTAAGGGGTATATGGCAATATTAAATTATTATTACCTACCTAAATCAAATAATAGACTGTAAAATGCAAAATAACATGTCCGACTAATAGTGTTATGTTATATCCGACTACGAAATATACTACGAAATAGAAAAGAAAAAGTTACATGCGACAGAAAACCGACTGTTAATATGGATAATAGTTATACCACACTATAACTAAAATGGATAAGATTAAGAAGGAGTATAACAGAGGAAGTTTGAAAGTAGCACCAGTAACAGAGAAGTTTAGGGGGGTAATAAGTTAGCCTTGTATGGGCATATTATGAGGAGAGATTAAAGTCATATTACTAGGTAATTAATATGAAGATGGCCGGATATAGGAGTAAAGGAAGACCGAAAAAGGTATGGATAGGTTGTGTGAAAACCGATATGCGTATAAAAAGTGTGAATACTGAGATGACATCTAACTGGGGAGAGTGGAGAAAGAAAATGCCGACCCTACTTAGGTGGGATAATGGTAAGAAAAAGAAGTATTAAAAATTAAAAAGACAATCGCTCGACCTTCATATTATTAGTATAGATGACTACATAATTTAATACTTCAGAATAATTATGTTTTCTAAACAAAATTCCGGATCATATATACAGCGTGTAACAAGAAAAAGCAATAAATTCCGAAACAAACTCACAAGTTCCGAACTCCGCAACCAAGGGTCGCAGTGTTGATAAAACGGTTATAATATATTCCACTTCAGTTGTATTTTACGTGACAGAATTTTGCGTGTCGCAACCAAAATACAAAAAGGGTGTTTGAAAGTTCCACCGTGAATTGTTAAATTATACATTGGTAGTCATTGGAGAAGGTTAATATAAGAATTTCAGCTTTTAAAATCTAATGAAAGAAATGCATCACAGTTGTCTTTTTTAATTTGATCCATTTTGGGAAGATGCTTAGATACATGCAACCTACTAACATCGGCGACTGTGGACGGATTGCCAAGATTTCGGTGATCGCCGTTATTATTGAAGTATATTGTGCGTATCACTTTACTGTCTGTGCTATTCTGTAAAAAAAAACACGTTCTCATCGACGAGAAAAGTAGATAAGTAAATAGATTTAGTATATCCAGACGTCTTTATTAGTCACTATTTTTTTATATAGGCTTCACACGGATGGAGTCGCGGGCACAGCTAATTGCAAATAATTTCACACGTACAAAGGAATAAATAAACTTCAGTTTATTTAATTGGGAAACGACAAGACAAACACCAGCTAACCCAAGTCCAAATAATCCGAGTCTACAGCGACCTCAAACGATGCAACACTTAACGAAGGCGGAACTCTTGTTGACATAAATTATTACTTGGTTCTTTGCGTTAACAGTTAAGATTTAGCGCCGGCTACATTGGACAATGCGATTTAAGTAAGTTCGCCAACCCTCTCTTGTTTACATTTAGACGGTCTTATTACAGATCTAATCGGGAAAGCGCTTAGTATTATTAAAGATGATCTAACATCCGCTATAATGTATTTGAGCAAACTAAAATTATTAAAAGTTGCATTGTTACATAATCACACAGTAAGAATATCTGGGGGCTCATTTTAAGTGGTCATTGCAGTTCATAACCGCCACATCCAATCAAATCAAATCAAATCAAAAATACTTTCATTTACTTTGCTGAAATTACTTTTTAATTCAGTTTAGGCCCTAATAAGGCACTTATGAACGTCAAAGACTACTACCGGTTCGGAAAACAATCCAGTCATCGAGAAGAACCGGCAAGAAACTCGATCGGGTACATTTTTTAAACATATATTTCCAATACATTATACAATGCTTTTAGTGGATGCACAGAGAGGATAACAATAACAAACTACAATAACAATAACAAAATAACTGCAACTGCACTCCATTATTACTCTAATCGTTTTTACTATTTATTTTAAAGTGTTTTGTTTTGCTCTTCTTCTTCTTACCTTTATCCCACCTAAGAAGGATCGGCACAACATGTTTTCCATTTCCACTCTCCTCTCTCAGGTGGTATGTCAGTATTCACACTATTTCTTATTCATATCATTCACATCTTCATACTCGAGAGTTTTCTAGTTACATAATTTTCATCTCTTCATGCAATATGCTTGTACCATGATAATTATACATTGGTACTTACTCCTCCTCCGTATTGGTAAATTACTCCTCAATTTCTCTATCACTGGTGATATATTTAAATACCTTTTGACATACTCATTCTTAATTACATCCATTGCTCTTATGTTAAAAATAGTTTTGGTCGTACCATTCGCCACAGAACTAGCATTATTAAACTATTATTCGCAGTGGTTTAGGAGCAAACATTGAGAGTCAGATATTTTACCCATCTCCTATCAAAGCCAACGTGGTGGTTACGTTGTCAAGTACTGCTAAAGTATTCAGGTCTCTTAAGTTTATTGTACTACCCGTACAATTCGTCCTGTCTAAATATATACAACTGCCAATCTTAAATCTGATTTTTTTGTTTCTTATTTTACAACCAATCTTCTAGTAGATTATTACTGCCCTTGTCGAGTAGGTAATAACATTTCAAGATTCTTGCGATAAGTGCAATGATCTAACAAAATGGGGTTCTAACAAGGGGGCACCCTTGTTAGAACTTTCCAGGGACTTTTTGTGGCAAATTAGAATCAATGGTATTATTTTCCATCCACATCACTTGTGCTTAATAACCAAACTATATTACGTAAAAAACCACTGAAATCACAAAATATACAAGCGAATAATACATAATTGTTAATAAAATAAAAAATCGACTACAACATTCTAAGATCCCGCTAAAACTCCTAAATCTGAATTAAAGGTTTAAGTCTAATTTAAATCTTCAAAACTTTTAGGTCTTCACGCAAACCGCTCTAAATTTTATAAGACTTTATTTCAACGGCGTTTTATTTATGTACGCTAAATTCGTAGCGCGTATTGCATTGTCGCTACGAATCGTTACGCTTTTTACTACGATCCGTAACCATATATTGAAAATTCTTTGTTTATTAGTAGGACAATATTATAAAAATGTTGCTTTATCCTTTCTAAATTTTAGCGTTAGTTCATAAGCGTAAATGATTAAAAAGTACATACGCGAGTCTTACCTCCATAACCGTTTGCATAGAAAACAATTGCTTAAGGCAGAAACTCTAATGAAAATAAATGTACCAAATAGAAAGGTCAGTTTCCGCGGGCGTTAATGGAAAATGCGATGCGGAAATTGAAGCGAAACTGTTCCTTGTGGGCTATATTGAGATTATAACGAGTACTAACGCTTTCATTGTACCTTCACGCTTTTGTACATACGTGTATTGGTGTCAACAGACAATGTCAAGAATTTAAATTATACCATAAATGTATTTTCTTACAATTAATATATGTATAATCTTCAAATATTACAAAATAAAATCGCTTTTTACGTCTGTCTGTATACCCTTAGTTCTTCTAAACTACATAATATATTTAGATAGGGTTTTTACTGTAATTTGGAGAATATCCCCCGAAAGGCTTATTATCGAATTTTTTTTTTTAATATATATATTATATATACAAATATATCTTAGGAGGCAAACGAACAGGCGGCCACCTGATGTTAAGTCATCATCGCCGTCTTTAGACACTAGCAACACCAGTGGAGTCGTAAGTGCGTTACCAGCCTGTATTTGGGGGTTAGGGAGAGGGGGGAGATGGAAGAGTAGGTGGGCCTCCAGCGCTCTCACTGACAAAACGAAACGCAACAATGCCAGTACTGTTACTTCACGTCGGTTTTCTGTGAGAGGGTGGTACTCCCCCGGGCGAGCCGACCCGTCTAACAAGAGAGCCACTATCTTTTTAGAGCATTGAAGTTATCACAAGACACTTGTCACATCACAACCTACTCGGAAATGGCAGTTATAATCTAGAATATTCGTTGCCAAAAATAAAAACAAATCTAGAGATGAAAAAAATCACGTAATAACTGCTCATTGTTCTAATGTTATTTACGGAAAACAACAATCTTTAATATTGTCTTTATTAACATCGAGTGTACGAATAATTTAACAAGGCAGGTAAATAACTATTCGTATAATGGAATCCCGCGAAACTTTCTCAAAGGAAAGTGTTTAGCATTCATTACCGCCTAAATATTCATGTTGAGTTGACACTTTCGAAATGAATATCAAATGAAAGGTGCGTTCTACCATCTCGCGTTGTTATTTGTATAGACCATAAGTTCCCAAAGTGGTTCATGTGGACCCCTGCGGGTCCATTTCGAACTTCTAGTGGTTCATACCAGCGAAAACAAAAGCTAGAGGTCGACGAGCTGCAAATGGTGGTCGATAATAATGAATTCTAATTAAGCAAGCCATGACAAAATTGTTAACATTCTATAAATGTACTAATAAAATATGACAGTACGTTTGTACTTAAATAATATTACAATAGATATATAAGTCATTGCTTGTAATTGCATAGACAAATGTGTATGGAATTTGATTGAGAAAGATTCAGACAATTTCACAATTACATACATCCGTCAATCAAGAGAAAATTCTTGATCGATGATGGGATGAACTTATAAAATTATTTTATAAGTACCTTTATTGATATTTAATTTGAATGATTATGAATTCCGTAATAGTAAACAGATTAATTTATAGTACCTAATTACATATTAGATTTCATTTAGCAAGCAATTCGTTTTGTGGTTGGATTCAAAGCTATTTAAAAGATAGGGGGTCTACCCGATGCAGTGAAAATCGGCAAGGAGTCTGTCTACGAGACAAAAGTTTGGGGAGAACTGGTACCGACTGTGGGGAATTGTGTATGACACTTACTTTTTACATAACAACAAAGAGAACCACATACGCAGACATTTTACCGCCATAAGCCTTGATAAATCTTGAATGTAAAAAAAGAAGAGCCATAAAGACTGCTGACAGAAGTGAACACTTAAAAGAATGGGACAAATGTGTTGTCTTAAATTTTGAAACTAGTTATAGTATGAATTATTTGAATTTCATAATTTGTATATTAAAATTATTAACATTAGTCTTGCCACATCCGTTGGTACTAACTACATACATTTTTATACAGTTTATTAATTAACCAAACATATTTTATAGCAGCACGGCAAAATGGCTGTACTGTGCCTGATGGTAAGCACAGTACAACCCAAAAACAATGGCCACCACCGAGTGACACACTATCCATCGCCGGTCGCCGCTATAATGCCGGCCTGCGAAAAGCTGGATATGCTCAGGCTGATCCCGAAACGCGACCCGCAGAACCGAATCACTATGATGGGCTTTTTCGCCATATACATGGTGGTTGCGACCCAGTCAAGATGTAAAACCCTACCACCCCGCTGTCGCCATTGCCTCGTTCGTTATTCAGCAGGGTGCACCACGTGCAGGTGAGGTTGGCTTGAGTATCTCTAGTCTTAGATGTTATTCCACACCCCTTACAACCCAAGAGAAGACACAAGAAAACACTTAAAAAGAAAATACTACATAACCGAATGAGTACCCGCCCAGAAACAAACTGCACATTTTTACTCTTGTAAAATCTGAAGCAATAAATCCGTGTCGGATGTTACGTCTAAAACATTTTAAAAGTAACACAGCATCCCGTGTTTCTTGAGATTGTGTTTTACACGCGAGATCTTCGCGGATGGAGGCGCTGTGGCGTGTGCCGTGATGTATGGAGTTCTTCCCAACTGTACATCCTAAGCATTTGTAAACAAACGGCGCGGAACACCTCTATATAATTTAAAATTACCAGGTACGCATACATTACAAGATAGATCACATGGTTCTTCGAGCCGATCGATGCAGCGGTCAGCGAATGTCAATGAGATCAATGGATTCGTGGTAATACTTAGAACGCGTCTTCAAATTTATACATATAATAAGAATCTAACTCTAACGTGTCTGTGCTTTTAGATTTTTGTAAAAAAAATATTGCAGGTGTCTTGGAATAAGTAATAATATACATTTCAATCATTTTTTACAAATGTCTGTCTGTCTCTTTGAACACGCCTTACTGATAAAGTACTGCGTTCACGTTAAACCTCACCAAGAAAATTCTAAAGCATATCCTCGAGTATCATTTAGTCTTGGCTTCATTAAAATCGGTTCATTCTATCAAGAGTTATTGTTATTTTAATGGCGACGCGACTTAAGAACAAGGGAAATGTAGATAAGTAAATGGATTAAGATGATTTTATTAGTAGCTGTTTTTTACATTAGGTTCCACGCAGACGGAGCCGCGGGCACAGCTAGTATTGTAATATTTACTAACCGTCGTGATAACAATGTCAAGAGCTACTCTTTTTAATGTTGTATGCTTATTTAGCAGTTCGCTATAAGCCAGAATGGCGCAGAATGGTGAACAGCCAAGTACGCGAGTTCGAGGCTCAGCGTAAATATGTCCTTGATATTAAACGCGACCAGGTAAAGGCTCGCCCCCCTGCTGCCATAACATATCATTACGAGAACGGCGTACTCACGTGCCCTCAATGTTCACGAAGCTTCGCCGCGAAGATAGGCTACATGAGCCATCTTCGAGCGCACCAGCGCCATTTCTAAGTTTAGGGGTCAAAGTGGTCGTCATGGCCGAAGCAATCATCATCATCATCATATACGTACAAATATTTCACATTTTTATTTCGGATTTTTATCTCCATAATGATAGTTTAATAAAAAAATCGAGTGTGAGTTCACACGCGGTAGAAGTGAATAATTAGTATTCTGATTAATCTCTAAGAAAATGAGATGAATATACCATGGAGGTGGTAAAGAATAGTTTTCGGAATGACTTCGTAATATTTTATTATATATTAATAATGTAAATGATACACAACTTATATTATAATTATTTTTTAAAGTGCACGATAGTCACTGCGATAGAACCGAAAATAATGTGCTACGAATTTCAAATTTTCTATCTCTCTCTCTCTCCCTTCTTTGTATATATTTCGAGAACATTAAGCATTATACATACTATCTGATTCTCACGCCACCTAAATCCTATATATACATTTATAACTATCTCTTTATTGTTACATTGTATTCATGTACCCGCTTCTAAAAGAAATATTCAATTTCTAATATTGAGACGTTTTTTCACGAAATTAGACCTAAGTATTGCAAAAAAAATTACACGATTTTTAGAATTTTAAAGTCGTAGTTTTATAGTAGATAAAACGTAATATTTTCTCATTACTTTCCTTAAACTACAAATTTCAGGAAATTGCGGGCCGTTCAAGTATTACGTAAGCTGATTTTTTGTAATTTCTGACCGCCCCCTCCCCCTTGTCAGCAAAAGTAAACAATGCTCTTACCCTCCCCCCACGCTTACGTAAACATTTACCTAAATCTGTTCCGGTTTAATAAAGAAATATTGCGGACGTAATCACTACCCGGAACCCCATCCCCTACGTCATTAAAAATAAGCATTTTTAATGGTGGTAGAGCCACGTTGAAACTATTACTGGTTTCAGCATGAATGGGTCGGCTTGCGCGGGGTAGCGCCACCCGCTCATAGAAAACCGACGTGAAGTAACAGTGCTTGCATTGTTGCGTTTCGTTCGGTCAGTGAGAGCGCCGGAGGCCCACCTCCCCTCCCCTCTCCCTCCCCTAACCCTTTCTCCTAAAGGGGGGCAACGCACTTCCAACTCCTCTGGTGTTGTCAGTCCATGGATGGTGGTGATAACTTAACATCAGGTGACCCACCTGTTCGTTTGCCACCTATGACATAAAAAAAATCAAAACAAGGATCCCCCAACCCCCATTAGTGCTTACGTAATACTTGAATGGCCCCTTAGCAGATGTATTAAAATGAGTAAAAGAAAACGAAACATTTTTTCTCATTACGGAAATATTAAAACACTAAGCCCCAGGGAGAATACTACGTAATGATATATACTAACATTTTATATGAAATAATAATGAAGAGGTTTTTTTATGCTTCATAGGTCTTAGCGTTTCACCAAGATCTCATCTGATGCTAAATAACTATGTAGTGTAAGATGGATAAGCCTATAGTGCGGCTGCTAGAACACAGCAACAGGTGCTTGGCGATAGATTTTCAACGTGAGGATGGTAGTAGCTAGCCAAGGGGGATTAGAAAAAGCCATACCACCATGCTATGTCTCCATTACGATTTTTACCTTCAGTTCGAACACGCTATCACTAAGCACATAATCGCTTTAAAATCATGGTAATTAGAAAGGGCTCTAATAAGTAATCGGTTCCAACAAATCCAAATTGTATATTCACTAACCGGATATCTCTACGAACACTGTATACTCTGTTAGAAGTTACTGAAAATGGAATAGTTTCGTGTGAATTGGAGAATATGATGATCTAACAGATCGTGTGAGCTACCCGCAAACCCACGAGGCCGCAAGCGATGTGAATTATGTGCGGCATAACCGACAGGCGCGGAGCACAACTTTGAGGCGACACTGTACTTCCTAACTACTTTAGAAACACACACTGCCAGCCCGTGAGGCGAACTTGCGATAGCGTATTGTATATACACCCGTGGGTCAATTGAATGCTTTGCGTTGTAAGAAATTTGTATGTACTCATAAAAATAAACAATCTCACCATCACACAGTTACACTATGGTCACACTTTACAGTTACTTAATCAAAACGATGATGGCTTAGCGTACACATCGTCGATGGACGTAGACATCTGAGTCAGATCTTTAGCTGAAGGAAAATATTGTTATGAAACATGGTGGTTTTGCAAGGAATTTGTGGTGTATACCAGTAGCTGCACTTTAAACCCAGTCGTCTCTATGGTAATCATCCACGGTTGGAACCATCTTGGACTATATCAACATTTAACATTAGAGGAGATTGTAGCTTAATGCTAAAACCTATAAAATTGTAAAAAGATTTTTTTTTATATCATAGGAGGCAAACGAACAGTTGGATCACCTGATGCTAAGTGATCACCAACGTCCATAGATACTTGCAACAGCAGGGGAGTCGCAGGTGTGTTGCCAGCCTGTGTTTGGGGGATGGGGGAGGGGACGAAGGGCAAAGGGAGGGGAATTGGTCTTCCGGCAGTCTCACTCACCGAACGAAACGCAACAATGCAAGCACTGTTACTTCACGTCGGTTTTCTATGAGAGTGTGGTACTACCCCGGGCGAGCCGACCCATTCATGCTGAAATCAGTAATAGCTTCAGCGTGGCTCTACCACCTACTAATAATAGTAATTTCGAGATCGTAGCTCGTAGATTGTAGATTTCTTCCTTTTATTCCTCTTCAAATTCACTCAGAACAGAAGTGATCCCAGTTTTTTCGAGTTGACTATCCGCTGTTGCTTAGCGATTAAGTTACTCAGGCGAAATGACAACAAGTACAAAGATACCAAAATGGCCGAACCTTAGTATAGGCAAGCGAACAAACCATACGAACTGAATTAACTATATACATTGGTGACAAACACGCGTGCCTTTATATATTTATTATCTTTACGTGTACGAGTATTTCAGATCTAATAAACTGTAGCTAAGGTAAACTAGTTAAAGGAAAGAAACAGATAATGTTTTTTTACAGAACCTAGCGTCATCGGATGCCCTGTTGACTATATACCTTACAAAATAGAGGATGCAAATCTCTGGATAAACGAAGTCATTATTCCAAAGAGTCGACAAAATTAGAAACATTTAGAACCCTATTACTTATTTTTATCGTTAAAAAGTCTACATATAATATGGTAAAAATAAAGTCTTGTACATTAATAATGCAAAGTTACATAAACTTGTATAACATATCCTTATATTTTGTGAGTTTGTGGAGTTGTAACGTTTGATAAATAAGGCATAGGTTGGTATTCGGTAACGTCGCTCTAAAGATTTAGAGTTATTTAATGTTCTGACCACAGTATTATATATATTTCTCGCGTAAAAAACATAAACCTATATATAACCTCTCAGCGACTTTTATATTACTTTTAATACTCTTTATTTTTCTTACACGTTAGATTTTAGAGTTTAACAAAAATCACACCTATGTGACTTAAGATGCATGCTAAATGTAGTGGGAAATGACTCTCAAGTGCAATTACCGGACTAACAGGTGCTTGGCGAGAGGTTTTCATCTTGAGGATGGTAGCTAGCCAGGCAGGCTTAGAAAAAGCACGATGTTTTACTTCCCATACACATATATACTTCTCATACACAATTTATTATGATACATATAATTTACAATTATATAAAGCGCGCTGCAAAAACTTAACTCATATGTGTATTCGCGACAACGAGACATAGTGATCTTTTGAAGTATTCGAAACTAAACACTATATCAATACACATAAGGGTCAGTGATACATTGTAGGATGTCTCATTAGAAATGGTCGTGTTATTAGATTGCTCTATTGAGTTTGCGGTCTCCACTTGAGGGAATTCGGGATATGGCATGAAGAAGTTCATCTTGACGAGATACATCTAAAATGTTCGTAATTAAAACTCGTTTAATATAATGCTAATTTAATTTCTCTACTCTCAAAATTTTGTATGTTTCGCTTTTTTTGTTCAAATGTAGCAAGCAAGCTTTTTGTAACTAAGTCTCAAAACACATTACCTATTTGCTGGATAGTGTGCTCAAGAACCATATCAAGCGGGTTTTAATCTCTAAAGGTTATTATAGCGTGGATCAATATGTGATCGACCGTGACGTCTGGAAATGACGCCCCTCTCTGTGCATTTACTAAAAACGAATGTAACTATTTATATTTTGTAAAAATATATAACGTGAAGAGATAAACCCGATCACGTTTCTTGCCGGTTCTTCTCGATGATTGGGCTGTTTGTCCGAACCAATGTTAGCATTGACGTTCATAAGCGCCTTCTTGACGCCTAAATTGAATAAAGTATATTTTAATTTTGAAACTAATATACAGTCCACCTAATGATCAGTGGTCACTGCTACTTATGTAAGTAAGCTCAAACAAACCGTAATACTGAGACCAGTTCATTGTAGGTTATTATTTTCTATCAATTATATATTTCCTTTGATTTAATTCGATTTTAAAAGTATTTTTGAAGTTAGACTTCTTTTGTCGCTTTATGAGAATAGTGAGAATGAATTTTTATCTTCATACTAAAGTCACGCCCGACTTTGTAACATGGAATTAGTTACAGCTCGTGTTAGTTAGTGAATGCTATTGTTTTCTTACGAAGTTTTCCTTCGCCAAAAGCTCCAACTTTTTCCGCAAAGATTCAAGCTATCATCGAGATGCTTATTTGTTATTTTACAAGATAAGAAAGCGTCTAGGAATTTCTACTATAAAATCTTGCACAGGTAAGTGATTACTTATAATTATTTTTCTATTTATCACGTCAGCCTGTAAGAGACCTACTGCAGGTTCATAGGCTTATATGGAAGGCCACTAAGGAAGATATAGGCATAATCACCACACCAGCCCACGACGTATCGGCGATTTCAAACTCTGAGAAATTCACAGTTCTATATTTTCCTACGAACGGTCCCACAAGAACATATCTCAGGTTCAAGTTTCCTCACGATGTTCTTCTATACCGTCAGCCAATAATGACACCAATATAAATCAGTACACGAATTCCGACAAAATACATTGGTACAGATATCAGACCTGCGAACATGGAATTGACATTCCACTGGTCCACAAACGAATGTTATGAATGTGAGTCACTACTTAACCGATCGTTATGTACATGCACATACTTTGTAAGGGGTACAGAGAGAGACATAGGGTACACCTCATCCGAAAAAAAAACACTGTTCCCTAGCGATGGGTCTATTGTTATGGTTACACCAGTTGTGTAACAGTAGTTGCTCGCAATTACAACGATTTCAATTGAATTACATTACATGTAATTAAATTATAACAGGAAAAGGTACGGAACAGAGTCCGCAAAAAAGACATAAAATAGGTCTAAACTACATTAAAGCAAGCAAAGCTGCGACCAAAATCTAGTGATATTATAAAAGTAACATCAAAATCGCATTATAATCTTCTTACTTTTTCCTCTGCGCACTGGAAATATATAAACATCAATCATTTGACGGTCGCTGTCTTGTGACACATCGACAGACATAAAGACGTTCAAAAGGATCAATCAATATTACGTTAACATAAATATTGAATTAATTCTAATATAAATCGTCAAATGCAAACGATAACAGAATATTATATATTTTTAAAAACAGATTAATAAAATAAATGTGTATAAATACCGAATACATATTTAAAAGGGCAACATCACTACATGTTATAAAACAGAATCCTCTTCCACGTCTGTCTCTCTGTCTGTTCACGATATACTCATAAACTACTGAACGGATTTGCATGCGGTTTTGACCAGCAGGTAAAGTGGATAAGGAAGGATTAGGTATATAAATTGGCCAGGTTTTTTTAATAATCAAGATGGGACAACGTTCGCCGATCCGGCTAGTATCTTTATATATATAGTTCTTCTGTCCGTGTGTATGTAACTGAACTTCTTCTAAACGGCTGGATAGATTTTGATGATTTTTTTTGTGTGAGTTAAGGTGGAATTAACCACCCGGGTGGGTTAACTCGGTAGGTTATGCAGCGGTTGACTTTTAGAATTATTTTATTGGAGACCTATTTTATTCATAAGTTCCATTTTTTATTTTTAACTTTATGACGTTGCGTTTATAAAGACAGCTCATAAATTCATAAATTTTGTGGTAGTTAGTTCTTTGTGATTATTCATAAAGTTGGGTTCATAGAAGAGAAATTTCACGCTTGAGCAGAATGTGTTTTAGATGGTGGTAGAGCCATGCTAAAACTATTACTGGTTTCAGCATGAATGGGTCGGCTCGCCCGTGATAGCACCACCCTCTCATAGAAAACCGACGTGAAGTAACAGTGCTTGCATTGTTGCGTTTCGTTCGGTCAGTGAGAACGCCGGAGGCCCACCTCCCCTCCTCGCTCCTCTCCCTCTCCCTTCCCTAACCCTTCCCCCCAAAGGGTGGCAACGCACTTGCGACTCCTCTGGTGTTGTTAGTGTCCATGGATAGTGCTGATCACTTAACATCAGGTGACCCACCTGTTCGTTTTCCACCTAAGACATAAAAATAAAATGTGTTGTGAATTTTTTCATGAGTCATTTTATTAACTGTAATAATTACATGCAAGTTTTCAGTTTTCATGGTAGAAATTCCAAGCGAAATTAATAGCAAACGTTTACAAAATGAACGCACTCGCTAAAAGCGGTAAGCGTGTAAAAAGAAGGAGAGAGGCCTGCCAGCATTAGCGTTGCAGGTGTGTGTTGCATTAGCAGAGCGGTAAGTGCGGGCGCACTTACCGCTCTGCTCTGGACATGATGATTGATATCACTTATATAATCCAGTGTACAGTAAATTTACTGGACCAGAAATTTATTTCATTTGTAACTTTTTGTACTAAAATTAAACGCTATATATATTTAGCATACTTATACAATGATAACCTTTGTTTAGAATTATAGCATACAGGGATTAGTCATCGGTAACTCCTCAATATCTGACATATTTATAGCCTCTATTTAATTCTTGTAAGGTATGAATATTTACAAAACTTTTATTTCTTCTTACCTGCATTTATGGTGGAAATTCTAAGCAAAATTTCACAGTGGGACCCATCAAGACCTTCTCAATTTAAGATACGAGTTGGCTGTCGATCAATTTTAAGGACTTTACTAAGTAAATATACTAACCCCTGACGTTCCGACTGGTGCAGGCCCTGACTGGACATGGTTGCTTCGGTTGGTACCTGTACCGGATAGCACGCAGGGAGCCGACTGCCGTATGTCATCAGTGCGGCGTTGACCCGGACACCGCGCAGCACACTCTGTCTGAGTGTGCTGCGTGGGAGGAGCAACGTCGCACTCTGGTTGCGGCGGTAGGGCAAGATCTGTCACTGCCGAGCGTGGTTGCGGCCATGCTCGGCAGTGAGGAAGTGTGGAACGCAATGGCCGCCTTCTGCGAGGAAGTCGTCTCGCAGAAGGAGGCGGCGGAGAGGGTTCGTGAGCAAGATCCTCAAAGTGACCCTCTCCGCCAACGGAGGACAGGCAGGAGGAGGCGGCAGTTTGATCGCCTCCTCCCACCGTAGCTGGACCGGGGAGGATGGGTCGGGGGACCCATCTTCCCATTGCACAGGTCCGGCGGAAGGAGGAGACGGCCGGTGTGTACCCGGCTGTCTCCTAACAAGACGGGGCCCGGCGGCGGCGCTTTCGCTACTGGGCCAACCGCTGGGGCGGCACGATGAAGTCTATAGAGATCTCGTGCCGCCCCAACTATAGCGGCAGACGTACACCGTAGGGTTTTAGTCCGTGCGACTCGGACATAACCCACCCTCTCCCCCGGGAAGGTGGCGTATCCATAAGGGATTTCCCCACGTTAAAAAAAAAAAAAGTAAATATACTAACACTAACTAATGTCATAAATGCGAAAATGTTTTTTTTATTTGCTTGTTACACTTCCAGCTCGTAGCTACTCAATTGATCATCTTTAAATAGTGTGTCGCATACCCGCTACCAACAGAAGAATTGCCAGTAATCGAGAAGGGATTTGTACCTGATTAGATTGCGACCGCATGCACATAGTGATTAACTTGTCATTCATTGTGACGTCAGCACCTAGTGTGGCGTTATCACTTTTTTTTTGTTTCTCGCATACCGTGTTATCGACCATCAGTAGAAGATTGTCTATATCCCATCTCTCTCTATGTCTCAACGAATTACTATGAAAGAAGAAAAATGGTGTCCTGGGTATGCCAAAGTTTCTATGAACTCATGATTGAAAAGTAAGTATACGATTATAGTTTAGTTGATAGCGTGTTCGCACACCGCGTTAATCGACCTAAGTTCCAATTCTTGCGACTGAGTCAGAACTTTCGATGAAGGAAGACACCGTGATGAGATTATAATATTTCTAAGTCCGCCTGGCTATTTACGCCTTCGAGTTGGAAATGTGCGGCTAAGCACTTGTTGGTGTGTTCCGGTAACTTTACTTGAGACCTAGTCCCCGTATAAATTTAGCATGTCAACCATATTAGACTATATTATCATTTAACATTAGAAAAGATTGTAGTCACACTATAAAACCTATAAAGAATAACATTATTATTTATATTGATAACCTATCTTCCAGATTATTACTGCTATTGTCGTGCAGGTAATCATGTTACAAGAGTCTTCCGATCATTTCAATGTTCTTTTTTTTATATCATAAGAGGCAAATGAACATGTGGGTCACCTGATGTTAAGTGATCACTACCGTCCATAGACACTTGCAACACCAGAGGAGTCGCAAGTGTGTTGCCAGTCTGTGTTTGAGGGATCGGGGAAGGGGGACGGGAAGTGGGCATCCGGCGCTCTCACTGACCGAACGAAACGCAACAATGCAAGCACTGTTACTTCACGTCGGTGTTTCTGTGGGTCGGGTGGTAGTACCCCGGGCGAGCCGGCCCATTCATGCTGAAACCAGTAATAGCTTCAGTGTGGCTCTACCACCTATAACACTTACAAGATAGTAGCTCCTCTGTTAGAACTTTTCGTGGAGTTTTTACGGCATCTCAGAATTCATGCTCGGTGTAATAAAAAATAAAATAAACAATCGAACTATATTATGTAAAATGCCACCAACATTACAAAATATAGAGCTAAATAGCACAAGATTATGAATAATATGAAATCTACAACATGACATTCCAAGATTTTGTAGGTGGTAGAGCCAAGCTGAAACTATTACTGGTTTCAGCACGAATGGGTCGGCTCGACCGGGGTACTACCACCCTCTCAGAGAAAACGGACGTGAAGTAACAGTGCTTGCGTTGTTGCGTTTCGTTCGGTCAGTGAGAGCGCCGGAGACCTACCTACCCTCCCATTCCCCTTCCTCCCCCCCTGGTGTTGCAAGTGTCTATGGACGGTGGTGATCACTTAACATCAGTTCGTTCGCCTCCTATAATATAAAAAAAGAGATCCCTCAATAACTCTCCACCATTAAAGTATAGAAATTAATTAAATTAGTTCAGAAAGTTTGTGGTAAATAAAGAAAATATCTAAATTGCGAGTGTGAGATCCTGTCGCACGACTAACAAAACCAAGTTCCAAGTAGCTTTCTAATAACATTACAAACTCCACGACTGTCGCCATTGTCCGTAAGAGATAAAAGATAGCGTGTACTGGATCGCACTAGCACATATAATAGATGCTAATGAAGGTAAAATGGGTTGCCAACTTGAAGGTCTCACATTAACGAGTTAAATAAGTTTGGGTAAATAGTACAACTTCTAACTATTACTTTAATTAACCGCTAGCTTACACGTCCACATTGTTTGGGCGAATTAAACTTTAATAATAATTAATAGAAATGTATGTATATGATGAAAAAGCCCGTCATAGTGATTCGCTTTTGCGGGTCGCGTTTCGGGATCAGCCTGTGCATATCCAGCTTTTCGCAGACCGGCATGACAACGGCGACCGCCGATGGATAGTGGTGTTCGCCATTGTTTTTGGATTGTACTGTGCTTACCATCAGGCATAGTGCAGTAATTTTGCCGTGCTACTATAAAAAACTCGTGACTTAGTTTGCGGCTTTTATTAGCTCGAATGTATATTCAAAGAACTTAGATTCGCGATGTTGCGTAACCAAGGTAACTGCCCAAGCTGATATGTGCTGTGCACCCATGAGCTGGTTCCTAAATAAAATCGGCTGAGTGCCCTAAACAATCGCCTTAGTCCGATGAAGCTGTAAAGGCCTATCAATAGCGTAGTTAGTTCGAAAAAAAACCGTCCGCGTTTATTTCAATTCTGGTCATATCGAAGCGTAAACAAAAACAATAAAGTAAAGATATTTACAAGAGGACTACATCCACAATAGCATTATAAGTGCAGCCATAGTGTAAGTTTGTGATAATGAGGCAGTAATTCATGTTTTTAAGAGTACAAAAAATACGTGCGTATATCAGTGTACATACGTAAGGAGTGAAACTTCTTTATGACATCATTTTTCGAAAAATAATCTACTATAGTTACAACTTTAGAGAAATTGGTTAAATAAAACTAAATTAAATAAAGTTTAAGCAAAAGGCTTTTATTATTATAAACATGGATACAAATAATTCAATTATTTTACCTTATTGTTACTAAGATTATAATAGCATTTCATCAATTATATTTCATTAATTATAATAGAATGATTACTATTATTGTTATCGTAATTATATATTTTTGAAATTAATGGCTTATGATAACTGAAATATGAAATATATGGTTTACATTCCACGGAATCTGATCATTGTGAGCGCACCTTTAGAAATAAACATGGCGCGTAACGGAAAATTGTACAGAAATTAAGATGGCGCGTAACCGAAAAACGTTACATACGTCTTTACATGCTCTAAAATTCCTCCCTACGTCGATAAAAATCACTAAATCAATCACTACGTCAATAAATTTATTTCGACGCAAAAAGGACGCAATAAATACGTAACATATACGCCATTGGCACCTAACTTGGACCAGCAACTAGTCTCTCGCCCAACAGATACCGCCGTGGATGCTAAACTTCCCAATAAACTATTAGACTAAAAGCTACACCGTTTCAAAACATTTTCTTAAAGGATTTATTAAGTACTAGCTGTACCCAGTGGCTCCGCAAGCGTTTTTTAAAATGTATTAAATAACTATGGTGTCATAGTTACAAATGTTTCTGAAAAAGCATGTCTTTAATTTACACACATACTTACAGTCTTAAATTACGCCATCTACTGTAACATGTAACGTGTACATTAGATATGTGAATACGAATAGTATATCGAATGAGATGGGATTTATCATCAGCAACATACCTGGAACTTTAATCTACTATGTACCACCCTCACACATTTTTTTTTTAAATTTTTATCGCCCTTGCACAGCCCTCTGGGACTAAAATATCATAAAATTAGTTTTTAGTAAATTCAAACATACCAAAAACAATATTCTGGTCAAGTTTCTAAGTTTTAAATCTCCAGATTAAAAGATACATTTTTTTAACGCCGTGGGCATTACCCTCTTGGAGTTGCATATCATAAAATTAGTTCTTGATAAACTTATACATACCAAAAAAAATATTTTGGCGAAGTTTCAAAGTTCTAATAGCAATAGAGTGGAAGATACAATTTTTTAATATTTTTAACGCCCCCGCACAACTCTCTTAGGGTTGAATATCATAAAATTATTTCTTTGTAAATTCAAACATACCATAAGAAATATTCTGGCCAAGTTTCAGAGTTTCAAAAGCTATAGATTGGAAAAAACAATTTATTTTTTAATTTTTAACGCCGGGGGCGTTAACAACCCTCTTGGGATTAAATATCATAAAATTAGTTCTTAGTAAATTCAAACATGCCAAAAGAAATATTCTGGCCAAGTTTCAGAGTTCCAAAAGCTATAGATTGGAATAACATTTTTTTTTAACGCCCCTGCACAGCCCTCTGGGGGTGGAATATCATAAAATTATTTTTTAGTAAATTCAAACATGCCAAAAAGTATATCCTGACTAAGTTTCATACCTATAAGAGCTGTAGTTTTAAAATGTGATTTTTTTTAATTCACGCCCCCGCAACCCACCTTAGGGTTTGAATTTCGTAAAATCCGTTCTTAACTGACCTCTACTCAGGGAAAGGAATATTCCTACCAAATTTCAAGTCTTTAGCTCTAATGGTTCCAGAGATATCGTGATGAGTCAATATACAGGTGAGAATCTCTTATATATATAGATTTAACTAGAAAGTATGAGAATTCCATACTTTGACATTACATTGAGAGTAATAGGCAATTTTCCCTGAGAGAAGTTTCATTATCTTTTAAATGTTGAATTGTTATTTTTTTCTCAGGGTTATTCGTTTCATCACTCGACATTTTTGTACGAAAATTGTACATTATTTAATTCATCATATTCTTCTATATCAATATTAAATTTCTTTCGCGAACACACTGAAGTATAATTTACTAACGTATAATGAATTTTGTATTAAACTTGAAATTCTACCCGTATTGCAATAATATACACTAAGCAACATTTATCTAAACGTATAATGATTTGAATGACGCACAAATAGATGAGAACAAGCTTATATTTTATATTAACTAGCGGGCCCGGCAGACGTTGTCCCGCTCTAATTATAAAAAAGAATCCTTGAGAAATTATCCTTCCTCATGAATCACTTTTTCTACTGGTGAAAATCGCATGAAAATCCGCTCAATAGTTTCTATACAAAATCGCCATATTTTTAATGCAATCGGATCATAGTAGCAGTCCTTGCTTAAACGATACACGATACATTCTGTCGGTATAGCACCTAACTAGAATTAGTTTGTCTGTCATGTACTAATGCCATATATGCTTGTGATTGTAATGATTACACTGTAATTTTAAGCTGTAATTAACTATATGTGATTGGGGATATACGTAAACTTTATATTGGTTTGCTAAATATACAAAAAAACATACTAATATCAAAATTAGGAATATGTCATTACGGAAGATAAAAACTCCAAAAATCAAAGATTCGTGTCTTCATGAAATCGGAGATATTTATAAAATGTTTATTGACATTATAAAGCTTAATTGCTCTACTAACCATTATGAAATGGTAAACCAAACCAAAAACTAAGGGTACAGAAAAAGAATTAAGGTACCATTCATCCCTAAAAAGTTATAATAGCTTAGTTGACACCATGTTCGGACACAACGTAGAGTCGAACCTTTAGAACTGAATCGGGGCTTCCGGTAAAGGGAAACATTGTAATGACACCATATCATGGTGGTAGGATTTTTGTAAGGTTCCGAGCCGAACCTAAGGGGATGGATCGAGGGACCCATCTCCTCATTGCACAGGTGAGGCTGACAAGGGGAGACTACTGTTTGTGTACCCAGTAGTCTTTCTATAGTAGGACGAAGCCTGGCGTTCACTCACCAGGCTGCCGCAGGGGCGGTTTCTCAGGAAGACAGCAGGTTTGATTCCTGGCCGCCCCTACCATGCGGCGGACGGTACACCGTGGTGTTTTAGTCCATTCGAATCGGACATAACCCACTCTCTCCCCCGAGAGGGTGGCGTATCCATAAAGGATTTCCCTACGTAAATAAAAAAGAAGGATTTTTGTAAAGTTGTCTGACTAGTAGCTACCACCCTCAAGTTAAAAACTTTTTGGTAAGCACCTGTTGATATATTACGGCAGCTGCACTTGAGAGTCAGTCCTCTCTAGGTTTGTGTTTACCATTTTAAACTACATCGCTATTTAACATCCAATGAGATTGTTGTAAAATGCTAAAAACCTATTTGGTGTTATTACAAAAAAGTTAAATACGTATTGAACCCTGGCTTTAAAAAGGTCTCGTATTCAATGCACCGCGCTCTGCTGAATGTTCGCCATCTTGCTCTTTTGTCTCGCTTTGGTTACGTTAGGTTAGACTTGTGAAAAAGGATAACGCGAACTTGCCTCGGGTAGCGCGGTGGATTTATTGGGAAACTTTTTTAAACCGAGTAGTAATAATAATAATATAGAGTATATATCTTTTATTACGGTCGATTGATTGATTACTTTATTTGTCACTGCGAGATTTAATTTATGTGGAATAGTGCAGCGGACAAAAATTTGTAACTCTTTAGCAGCACTCGGGGAGCACGAGCAGGGGAATGAGAGGTACACTACCTGCGGACCAGAGTAATATCAGCCCGCCATATCTAGATCCAGGTGAGCGAAGCCGTAGGCTTACACACAGGCTTTTGTCATGAAAACTTCCAAAGAATTAAATCCATGCATGTAACGTCATCTTCCATTAACAATAACTAGATAAAGGGTTGGCGCGAAAAATACGTCTCGGTAAATAAGAGCTCACTTGAAATGCGAGTCCTTATTTTGTTTAGTTTGTTTGAAACACAGCCATTCACATGCCGCAGTGTATTCAAAAGATGCAAAAATAATACCAGAAAAAACAATTTAACAGTCGGAGATTCTTACTTTCGCTAAATACATGTTGAATAAGTTATATTTTAAGCTTTAAACTAACAAATAATATCAAATTTTGAACAAAATTACCGATTTTAAACCTGTGATACAAATGTTTGGCCTAGGCCCTTCAACCACGCACAATAACGGGAAAACGTTACGTGTTAAGGTTGAATTCACACTAAATGTTGTTTATGTTGTCTTTTCATTTGTGTGGGGAGAAATTTATTGCTTTGCTCGTTTTATCGTAAGTATTAGATAATATTTTGAACATTTATGACTTTATTATTAAGTGTTATGGTTGTAATTAGGTTGAACTGAAAACTTTTTTTCTCCCTTTCTTAGTAAACAAATATCTACACATAAGTATATATTTACGCGGACGGCTTTTAGCTTTGATTTTATACGTGACCCTTTATATAGTTATTGTTGATCGAAGAATGTCATGATATTATTGAAATCTATAGATATAATAAAAAAGTAAAACTAAGGTGTCCATCCTTTTTAGATTTTTATGATAAAATTGTTGCAGGTGTCTAGGAATATGTAATAAAATACAATTCAACCCTTTTTAGAAACGTCTATCTGTCTGTCTGTCTGTTTGCACACGCATCACTGGTAAAGTCTAGTACTTTACTTTTTAATACAGCATATTTATCAAATAAAATAAAATATATGTCTGTCGGTTTGTATGAACAAGCATCACCGCTTAGGTATTGTGCCAGTATACGTATAAAGCATCGAGTAACATTTAGTCTTCGTTTAATTAAAATCGGTTTATTCTATTAAAAGTTATTGTGATTTTAATGACGACGCGACTTAAGTACGAGAGAAAAGCAGACAAGTAAATGGACTTAATACATTCATATGATTTTATTAGCCACTGTTGTTTACAACAGGTTCCACGCGGACGGAGTCGGGTGCAGCTAGTTCTCAATAATACTTGCAAAGACTGAGGACAATGAAAAATTTTGCGGTGTAAAGGGTGTCGAATAACGTCGAAGACTTGAGACATCCAAATCAACCTCACCTGCACGTGGTGCACCCTGCTGAATAACGAACGAGGCAATGGCGAAAGCGGGGTGGTAGGGTTTTACAGCCTGACTGGGTCGCAACCACCATGTATATGGCGAAAGAGCTCGTCATAGTGATTCGCTTCTGCGGGTCGCCTTTCGGGATCAGCCTGTGCATATCCAGCCTTTCGCAGGCCGGTATGACAGCGGCGACCGGCAATGGATAGTGTCACTCGGTGGTCGCCATTGTTTTTGGATTGTACTGTGCTTACCATCAGGCACAGTGCAGTCATTTTGCCGTGCTACAATAAAAAAGAAATGAAAAATCTTTGTCACAGTGTTAAAGGTATTTATTTACCCAAGACGCCTGTACGTACCTTATATAAATGTTTACTCGCAAAACAAATTAAAACCGAATAAACATCATTAAAACGTGTGGGTGTGAAGAAATAACTTTTATTAATTAAAACCTTCATAATATTTAGGCCAGGCAAAGTTAAACATATGAAAAGGACTAACAAACAGCTATATGATTTATAGTCGACACAAATTTAATGTACCGTTCCACTATAACGAATGTGTCGTTAATAAAGTTCACTTAAATCCTAACTAATATTATAATTCCGAAAGTGACATTGTTACGAGATTTTGCGTACATATTTTCTCGAATATAGAAAAGAACATAGGCTTTGATCCAGACAAAGTTCTGCTTCCCAGGGATAGGCGAAGTCTAGATTACCGAGAGTGAATGAACGAATTAGCAATGTAGAATGCAAAGCAAAAGTATTTTCATGAGTTGATTATATTGCATTCACTCTATTTGCTAAATATAATATGCATGTATCATAACATACACTCTCCTGAAGGGATTCTGTAAATGATAAGGAAACTCTTATCATAATCTGTCAAGAGTATATGGTGATTCAATTTTTTTTTAAATTTTAAATTTCCGGTTTTTATACCCGGACAACGAAATTCAAATTTTGCCGTCCATAAGGTTATAAAATATTATTTTATGATCTTCATATTATGTTACTTCATAGTTTGAAAATCTTGAAAAATAGCGTAAATTTTAAGCGGATTTAGCTCATTTGGAAATGTAACTACACAATCATTTATATTCATAGTAATACAAACACTGACTGTGTATCGAATATTGAATATAGTATACGAATATTATAGTAGTGGTAGAGCCACGCTGAAGCTATTACTGGTTTCAGTATGAATGGGTAGGCTCATCCGGGGTAGTACTACCCTCTCACAGAAAACCGACGTGAAGTAACAGTGCTTGCATTGTTGTGTTTCGTTCGGTCAGTGAGGACGCCGGAAACCCACCTCCCCTCCTCTTCCCTTACACACCCTCTCCCCAAAGACAGGTTGGCAACGCACTCGCGACTCTTCTGGTGTTGCAAGTGTCTATGGACGATGGTGATCACTTAACATCAAGTGACCCTGTTATTTTGCACCTGTTCGTTTGCCTCCTATGATATAAAAATATATATATTTATCAATGGCAACTGGCATTAATAATTATGGAGCAACAACTATACTTTCTTTATTAATTATTATGTATTTTGGGTACTTATAGAACTTTTTTCTCCGAGTACTGTATAATAATTTAATTTCGCCAGACGTTAACAAATTCAAACTTTAAGTGGCACAGCTTTATTTAGTATGACCGTCATCTGCCAGTTTACTGTTGCAAAATCATTATATAATTGGTATTGCGAATAAAATAAGGGTTTATAATGCAGCTTTATTCACCATATTCTAAATTAGGTATCTTTTATAATACAATTACTTCTATAATTGTAGAAGGCTTCTTATAAAGGCGACTCGTGGCTGAGATCCATCAACGAGCGTTCGATTGTGGATATTCTTTATAGATTTACCTAAATATATAACCACAAACTTTCCAAAACATAAACAATCGGGCTTAAATAAAAAAAAGAGATTAAAAAATATTATTGTATAAGCTCGTTTAGCGTAATCGAACCTTAACTCAAACAAAACCAACATATCAGCGCACGATCACGGCTACACCCGCGCTGAGTTCGTGTCACCGCCAGACTTTTCGACGATTTAAACAAATGAACTCCGAACAAAAGAGACGCGGGTTGAGTTTAGCAGGAACTAAACAATATCTCGTTATAACTGGAATATCGAATCGAGAAAAAGGAAACGTTGAGGAATAGTTTTTTTTAAGCAAGTCGTGGATAAGGATAAGGATTAAGAAATAAAGGAACATTTGTTCGAGAAATACAACATATATTGCCAAGTATATACACAAAATAATACAAGAGAGAGGTAATAACTAGATCTTACATAGAATCAATAATGTCTTTATCTCAGCATATAGCTGCGGTCTTGGAAATGGAAGAGTGAATTGCATTGACTTCCTGATAACAGCTGCTGTATGCACAAACACAAAGAAGAAATTACATTGCAATTTCATATTACATATCAACTCATAGGTATACCCATGTATATCTTCTTATATACAAAATTCTCGTGTCACAATGTTAGTAACCGTACTCCTCTGAAACGGTTTGACCGATTTTTATGAAATTTTATATGCATATTCAGTGGGTCTGAGAATCGGCTACTATCTATTTTTCATACCCCTAAGTGATAAGGGTTGTCTACCCCTAACATTTATTTTTTTATTTTTTGGACATTTTTATTTTATTTTATTTTTTTATAATGAGGCATTAAAAAATACATGTAGCCCTAAATTTTCACCCTTCTAACATCAACCCCTATTTTTTAATAGTCATTTTAGTGATTACTAATTTTTCATCCCACTCGAATTATTATTTTATTGATCAATTATTTTGAAAATTATTTCACTGTTAGAAACGTAGGATATTAGATTACGTTTTATTTAGGTAAATATATATGATATAGTAGTAGCGTGGAGGTGAAGGTCAAAGGAGCGACCCAGCGGATAACGGGAAGACATTTCTTGCCAATATATATATATAGTTTCGAGTCACAATTGGACCTGATAAGTTACGCTACAATCGGGTTTTAAGTTTTTTAAGACTTTTAGCGTTTGGAAATAAAATTGGAACCAGTAATAACCTATTTGGTGCAGACGAAGTTGCACGGGTCAGCTAGTAATATATAAATCAGTACTACCTATATTGAATACATAACATACGAAGTATTTTTTAAATTTCATTTTTGGCAATGTTTTCTAGATTATTACTGGCATTGTCAAATAGGTTGCAATAGAATATCAATATTAACTACAAAGGTAGTGGTCCCCTTATTAGAACTTTCCAGGGAATTTTTGTGGCATTTCAGAATTCATACTCTGTGGTATTATTTCACAACCATGTCATTGTGCACAATAACCAAACTATATTACGTCGCCATCAATATTAAAATTCAAATAACACAAAATTATGAATAAAATATAAAATCCACTATATAACGGACTATGATTCCGCCAAAAATTCCTCCACTCCACGAAGTTATAATTTTTTTAAATGGTAATTATATATGACCTGCAATAGTGACTTTGTTCAACGTTCAGCGTATTCCAACATTAATTATATGTTAGTAGAGTACACTATTTAATGACATTCATTAGGCCATTCACAAGCCAATAAGACGTAGGTCAGCTTATCTTTTACTTATCTGAAGGCAGATAACATTATTCTCGGGTTTTACTGTTCTTAAGTGGGCATAATGGAAACAAACAAAAACGGAAATGAAGCAATTATGGCTCAGTGGTCGTTCACTTGGATTTTACGTCCAAGGACCAGCTCGAGCTTACGTTTGGAAAATAAACATATGGCATGCTGTTAGAACTTTTTTCTAAAGCTACAACCCTCACGTAAACCAATTACCAAGCACTTTTAGGTATAATCCGGTAGCTGCAGCCGGGTGTGAGTTCCTTCTAAACTTAGAGTGTCATTTTCTTTAGCAACATCATCGCTTAATTTCAAAAGAGGTTACGGTCAAATGCAAAAACCTGTCAACAATATAAATGTGAGCATAGACAGCATTTCTAATTCTACACTAACATTCAAAAACCAATCCTTATTCTAGATTTTTCATATATAAAAAATAAAACATTAAAATATGCCCATAATTAGCCATCGTAAAATAGGAGACGGAACATTTTCAATTAAAGTAACATTTCCACAGACGACCCTGTATAAATAAAAGTCTTATATTTATCAACAAACGAGCCGCGAAACGCTTAAACAACTGTGCTAAAGAAAATAAATATTCTCGACAAACAACTGACAAATTAAAATATCTTTAAAAAGGGGCCGCTATCTTGCTAACTACGCGCACAGAAAAGAGAGAACAGACTGTCAACAGACAACAATATGCAACACTTATAAGAACAGTCAGAAAGCACGCAGTAAAGTTTTTATTTTTATAATACGAAGCTATTAATATTGACCTGTTAGGCGAAAAATGTTTACTTTAATTTCATCAGTTAATACACTAGATAAGAAATAAAATATTTAACATAAAACTGAAAAAAATCGTATGAGTGGTTGAAGACGATTTTGATCTTACGGTTAATAACACGAAAAAGTCACTGGCTTTATGTAGGACATTCATATCTTTATCATTATTATATGAACCTAACTTCAATTGTTATCAAATTATTATTATTAATGCTACAAGACTTATTATTATGCGATGCATTGCGCTAATTACAGACAATATACATTTCAGCGGTAAATGGTTTGGATGTTGTTAACATATCTGCATTGGAACAGTAGATCGTAAGTTAACTGCACTTTTATATTAGAGTCTCATCGTAGCCGGACTGCAATAGGATTCAATTTGAACAACAGAAAAGTATTACAAATCTTTTCTCGGCTTTTCTGAACAATAATATGTAACCTTCCTCTGGAATCACTCTATCTATTGCTGAAAATATATTAAAATCCGTTGAATAGTTTAAAAGATCTAAGCGAACAGACAGCGGAAGCGACTTCATTTTATACTATGTAATAATGATAAAAAATCGTCTTTAACTTGATGGGAGTTATGAGGGAACGGGAAATGAATAGCAAGAAACTGGTACGCGGCTCTGATACAAACGGTTAAGTTTAATTATATAAGTTTTAGTATATAAGTTTTATTATTATAGTTTTATAAGTGCATCGCAAATGCCCATGTTGTCATCGTGTAGTCATTGCTTCTACAAGCCAACTGAAACCAGGCTACGCAGTCAAATATCTGTAACGATATAAGCATGTTTACTGCATAAAAACTGCAACCAAAATTTTATTAATATAACTCACTTGCAACTTACCGAGAAGGTAAGATTTATCACATTGCGATTCACTTCCTCATCCCAACTTTTCCATCCATCCAACATTTGTGTTGAAAAATGAAACTAAGTTCGGTAGTATGAAACGAACCTGCTGATCTGTCTTTTCTGTGTTAAGGGTGAAGTAAAGGAAAAATGGGGCACGTTAATTATTCCCCCGTTTCAATGTCCCGGGGCGGTTACAGGTGGTTGCTAATTATGAGTTAATTCGACCACCCCTTGGTACTCTATTAATTACCGAGTCTTCCTTCGTATACAAAACGGTGGTCCTAGATGCCTGGAAGCTTTTCTTTTATTAATACGAGAGAGGTTAGTGCTGTTTGAAATAACACTAGTGTTCCGTATTCGATACTTCTTGCTGGTTAAGTTGCAATAGTAATGTAAAATCATAAGCCTAACTGATGGAACCGACGGAAGTACTGAACAAATGTCGACATTGACATCGACATAACATTACGGGGCACATCCCTATTTGACATGCAAAACGGTCGAATTGAAATCTGACAGTACGCTTCTGAGTGTTCGGCTGCAAGCAGTAAAGTTAAGTGTCTCCGCGCCGTGCGCCTTAATTAACGTTTTTATTAAGTGCTGGAGACTTCGTAAGGCTCCATCACGTTAACTACGCCACTAAAGGGAAACTGGACGTTCCGGAAGACCGGTAAGTGGTTTTTTCATTATTCATTGCAGACCTTTTCTAGCTTGGGGTACACGAATACTGGGTGTAATCTCTACAGTCCTAGGTCCTTCGAAGGCTCGTAGCCTACCAGCTCATTAGTAGGTGTCGATTAACCTACATTTTTGGCCCTCGAGTCGGATTTTTAAAATCAAAATTTGTAATCTAAATTCATACATTTTTCTGCTTTAATACAATTTAAACATAGTAAACTTCACATCAGTCAACCTGTTTAAAGTGTTATTTACGTTTATTTAACACTACAAAATAGTAATTCTTAATTTTACATTATCTCTGCAAATACATATTATTTGTGGGTATTTGAGAAACAAAGATGGTCGAAACAACGGACACCACTATGTTAGAATTGAAACGTAAAACTTTGAATTTTAAAAAGGAATATCTTTTTAATAAGGCTCAACGACTTTATGACTTTTCCAGAACAGTTAAGGACGATTTAGTTAAAATGCAAAGTTTTCTAGCACAATTTACCGAATTAGAAGGTGTTCAAACCAAATTTGAGAATACAATAATGCAATTGTATGAGACAAATTTGCAGCTTAAACCCAACATAAATTTATCAACATCAGAACTAGATGCATTTGACGAACTATATCAGAGTTGTAACTTAACCGCACAGAAATTAAAAAGTAAACAAGACGACTTACGTCACACCGCAGAACGCAGTGAGGTAGTCAGACCTTCACTTCCTAAAATCACTTTATTTGAATTTGATGGTCATATTGAGAATTGGACGACATTTTATGATACATTTTATTCACTTGTTCATAGCCGAGACTTTGCAGAGATAGATAAATTTCATTATTTACTATCTTGTGTAAAAGGAACAGCGCTTAATATTGTAAAAAAATTACCGATTACCGCTGCAAATTACTCGTTAGTCTGGCAGAGTTTATTAGATAAATACCAAGATAATAGGGTACTCGTTGGAAGATATATGGATAAAATGTTAAATTTTACACCTATACAAAAAACCACAGCGAATAATCTTACTTTATTTATCGAAACATTTGATTATTCACTGAAGGCTATTCAAGCTTTAAAAATAGACAATCTTGAGGATTTCTTATTTTGTCATTTAGCGTTGAGGGGTCTCGATATGGATATCGGGGGCCCACCAGGAAATTATTTGAAGAAAATCGTGATCAAAAAAGTATTCCAACGTTCAGTGAATTAATAGATTTCGTAGCTAATCAGATTAAAGTATTAGAACATACATTTCCTTCCACCGTAATACCTGAAAAACCTAAGTATAAATCTAATTATATTTCTAAAGGCAACATAAAATATGAATCCCGACCATCGACCTCAAAGGCAGTACTCACTACCACTACACGTACGGGTACATTATCGTGTCCTCATTGTCAACAGAATCATATGATTTATCGTTGCGATCAATTTCGTAAATTGTGTGTTGATAAGAGGATTGAGCGGGTAAAAGTATTACAATTATGTGAAAATTGTTTAAAACTAAATCATGTAGCTTCGTCTTGTAAAAGTATGATAACTTGTGGTGTATGTGCGTTACCGCATCATTATTTACTACATAAAGACAAAGTCTGCGCGCGCGCCGACATGATGGCGGCCGTGCCGACACAACTCCGCGCGCAACCGTCTCAGTCTAACACG
>MU158783.1:388746-435934 GCA_015888305.1 Antheraea pernyi | reverse complement strand
ATTGCGTATTATCATTTAAAATATTTACATGCAGGGCCTCGTACGTTACAAGGCATCATTAGTGAACGTTTCTGGATATTATCGGCTCGTAGACTTATAAGATCTGTTTTATCAAAGTGTAAAGTTTGTTTTAAATGTAGTCCGCCTCCTTTACAACCAGAGATGGCGCCGTTACCGTCGAATCGGTTAATACCAAATAAAATTTTCGAACACGTTGGTGTTGATATTGGAGGTCCATTCTTAAATAAAGAAAGTTTACGTCGAAACGCAAAAATAACTAAATCGTATTTAGCTTTATTCGTGTGTTTTTCCACCAAAGCCGTACACTTGGAATTATTGTCATCTCTGTCGGCCAATTGTTTCCTAGCCTGTTTAGATCGATTCGTAGCACGTAGAGGTTTATGTAGTTTCCTTTACTCTGATTGCGGAACTAATTTTGTAGCTGCGAGTAAACATTTAACGGATGTACAAAAATTTTTGTGCAATAATCAGATTAGGGATGATATAATATCAGGTTGTGCGACAAGGCAAATCATATGGAAGTTTAATGTCCCTAGTGCACCCCATATGGGTGGACTCTGGGAAGCTGGGATTAAATCTGCCAAATACCATTTAATTCGCAGTACGAGTAACAAAGCGTTAACATTTGAAGAACTTTATACGATTCTCTGTAAAGTTGAAGCCATGTTGAATTCTCGACCTTTGTGCCCTTTACCGGCAAGTGATAACCCAAACGAATTTAACGTTTTAACTGCAGGACATTTTTTAATCGGCAAAACCTTAACAGCCGTGCCTGAATTTAACATCGAAGACATACCGATAAGTAGACTGTCACGTTGGCAGTATATGCAACAATGTTCTCAGTTGTTTTGGAAAAGGTGGAGTCGAGAGTATCTAAATACTCTCCAACAACGAGCTAAATGGTTTACTTCTAAACCAAACCTTAACGTTGGCGATTTAGTTATTATAAAAATAGATAACATGCCTCCTTTAAATTGGCCATTAGGGAGAATAGAGGCTCTACATCCCGGTCCCGATGGTGTTGTTCGTTGCGTGACCTTACGAACTGAAAAGAGCATATTGCAGAGACCAGTCAATAAACTTAGCCCTTTGCCTTATATTGACTAGTAGCCTTGATTATATGTAATTAGTAGTAGTTTTTTTTATTATTTCTATTCTTTTCCTTTTTATACATTTTCTTATTATCCTTTTTTTATTCATTGTGGAGTTTGTCCACATCTTTATTTTCATAAAAAAAGGATAATAAGAAAATGTATAAAAAGGAAAAGAATAGAAATAATAAAAAAAACTACTACTAATTACATATAATCAAGGCTACTAGTCAATATAAGGCAAAGGGCTAAGTTTATTGACTGGTCTCTGCAATATGCTCTTTTCAGTTCGTAAGGTCACGCAACGAACAACACCATCGGGACCGGGATGTAGAGCCTCTATTCTCCCTAATGGCCAATTTAAAGGAGGCATGTTATCTATTTTTATAATAACTAAATCGCCAACGTTAAGGTTTGGTTTAGAAGTAAACCATTTAGCTCGTTGTTGGAGAGTATTTAGATACTCTCGACTCCACCTTTTCCAAAACAACTGAGAACATTGTTGCATATACTGCCAACGTGACAGTCTACTTATCGAGGCTCCATCACGTTAACTACGCCACTAAAGGGAAACTGGACGTTCCGGAAGACCGGTAAGTGGTTTTTTCATTATTCATTGCAGACCTTTTCTAGCTTGGGGTACACGAATACTGGGTGTAATCTCTACAGTCCTAGGTCCTTCGAAGGCTCGTAGCCTACCAGCTCATTAGTAGGTGTCGATTAACCTACAACTAGTATATATATATATATATATATATACTAGACACTTATATGTTAGGTAATTAAAGAGATTTTTGTCAGTAGTGGTTATCAGTTTTAATTCTTATAAGAAATTGTAATATATATAACATACACAGATGTCAGAAATTGTAGTCCAGAAAATTCTGCCAATTGTCCACTATTTTAGTTTTAGTTCTCAGGATAAAATATAAAATTTTGTAACGATATATCTACTTGCGTAAACTCATGAAATTTTTATTTTATAGGCCTTCAAAAATTCCATGATGTGACCGTGTTTTCTATGTACACACAAAACAGAAATATTCGTTCTTTGATCAGATAAATCTCCGAAACTGGTCAATCATTTTTGATAAGACTTTTACTCGTAGATAGAAGGTTTTTCAAAATATTATCGTGCTTGCAATTCAAAATGTACCATCGCTATCGTGCATAAAAAATATAAAAGCGTGGGAACCTCGTAAGGAACATAAAATAAAAAAAAATTTTGTTGGTCTCTGGATTTAACTAATAAATGTTTTAACTGATCTCTATTACACTTTGTACACTTGTACTTTTGTTGGTAAAATTATAGAATTGTGAAAAATATTATAAGAAATTGTACAATATAAAATGTAATTATAGACAGATTTTGATAAGATGTCACAAATGCAATAAAATTATTAACAATACTTTTGAGAATTGTGAAAAGACTACAAAATAATTCTCAACCGATTTTCACGATATCTTATCCGTAAGAATTACTTTACTCGAAAATTCATGGTTTAAAAATTTAACACTGTAGTTTTATAAATCATTACATAGTATAAAACAAAGTCCCCTACCGCGTCTGTCTGTCTGTCTGTTCGCGATAAACTCAAAAACTACCGAACGGATGTTCATGCCGTTTTCACCGGTGGATAGAGTGATTAATGAGGACGTTTTAGTATATAATTCGTGAAGGAATTTTTCATACTCAGGGCAGGACAAAGTCTGTCGGGCCCGCTAGTTATTACATATACTTTAATTTCGATTTTTTTTTAATTCAAAATAACATCGTGACACCGCGGTCAGTTCATACTCGTACAATATTTTTCGGTGACGGGCACATTCATTAACAACATTTCCGGGGCAAAACGACTTCCCTTTCATAAAATTTTCTTTTGTTTAACAACCGGAAAAGCGTAATAGCTTAGAAGCGTAAGGGCTTACATTAAAGGAAGCTATATTAAAACAATACCCATATAACTGTAAAGATACGCCTTTTGATTGATACCGGCAGTGAAGAAGCTCATCGATTACCATGCTATTGACAGTTTAAATCGTTATATACTTAAGTTTTTTAATTAACGTGGGGAAATCCCTACGGATACCCACCCTCCCGGGAGACAGAGTGGGTTATGTCCAACTTGCACGGACTAAAACCCCACGGTGTACCATCCGTCGTATTGTAGGAGCGGCCAGGGATCGTTCCTGCTATTTGCTTGAGAACCGCCCCCGTGGCAACCTGGTAAAGTGGTCGTCAGGCTCCGTTCTAATAGAGAGGCAAGCTGGGTACACAGCCAGCCACCTCTCCTCGTCAGCCGAACTTGTGCAATGAGGAGATGGGCCGAGGGGCCGATCCTCTCAGGCTCGGTTACGGTAGCGGGCGGAGTCGGACGTGGCGTCCCCCCCTCCTGCTAGCCCTCCCCTGTTGGTGGGAACCTCTCATAGCATCCTCGTGGGCCCTCCCCGCCGCCTTCTTCTGTGAGATGACCTCCTGACCGAGACCACATTCGGCAGTGAGAGATCTTCCCCTACCGCCGCAGCCAGAGCGCGGCGAACATCCTCCCATACAGCACACTCGACAGCGTATGCTGCGCGGTTTTCGTCTCAACGCCGCACTCGTGGCATGCAGCGGTGGGCTCCTTGTGCGCAATCCGGTGCAGGTGCCATCCAAAACATCCATGTCCAGTGAGTACCTGCACCAAGCGATATGTCAGGGAGACCCAGTCCCTATTTATCCATTCCTGCAGAACCGTGCGGATGGCGTCGATAGTATATCTTTTTGTAGGTAGTAGAGCCACGCTGTAGCTATTAATTACCCTCTCACAGAAAACCGGCGTGATATAACAGTGCTTGAATTGTTGCGTTTCGATCGGTCAGTGAAAGCACCGGAGGCCTACCTCCCTTCCCGCTTTCCCTTCCTCTTCCCCCTATACACAGGCTGGCAACACAATTGCGACTCCCCTGATGTTTCTAGTGTCTATGGACGGTGGTGATTACTTAACATCAGGTCACCCACCTGTTCGTTTGCCTCATCTGGGTATTAAAAAAATATATCTGTCATACCGCGCGTCTGCCAGATCCTGCCTCCACCTTTCTATTTCGTCCCTGCGAACTTTCACTCGCATTACAGCAATTTCTCTGGGAGCTGAAGGCTATAGGCCGTATAGTTATAGACAGCGACAAGAATTTCCGCCTCCAGCTCCCAGGGAAGGCAGCCGGCGAGCACCATGACCGCCGCCGAGGACACTGTACGGTATCCGTGCGCTGCGCATTTCGCAGGACACGAACGTTCATGTCGCTGAGGACGTCCACCCACAACGGTGCCCCATAGGTGGCCTGGCCCGCACAGCTCATGCGTATAAACGCTGGCAAGCAACGCCCGGGCCTCCTGTGTTCGGGAGGAGGCAGCTAAGCGCCGCCGCCGCACCGACATACGCGGTCTGAGCCCCTCAAAATAGGCCCAGATATTTCATCCGAGTCCGCACCCTGCGTTATATACCTAAGTACCTAAATGGACACTGGCATAATTCGTATTTAGGATACGCTATTAAAAAAAGAGTGAGTTTCCATTCTGTACAAATGAATCTTTGTATTTTATATATTTAAAAAAATGAGACGAATACACTACGGAGGTCGTAAACGTTACTTTTCGAAATTATTTGGTAATATTTTGATATATTATATATTAACAATGTTAGTAATATACAAAACAGAATAATTTTTAAAACTACGCGATAGCTACTACGATCCTACAGGAAATAATGTGCTATAGATTTCAACGTTTCTCTCTTTATCTCTCTTTGTATATATATCGAGTACATTAAGAATATACTATCTCATTCTGTCACAGCCTAAAACCTATGTATGCATTTATAACTATCTCATTTTCGTTTCATAAAATTCAAATCACAGCATCACAGAAGCTTCGCATCTCTAAAATTATTGAAGCTGACTGTCCTTACTAATATTATAAATGTGAATGTGAGTTGTCTTGTTCTTTACGTTTGTTTAACTATAAATATTACTATGAAAATCGGCATACACATCTCCAAAGGTACAGAAATGAATATAGGATACCTTTTGTTCGTGAAAAAATGTCTAATTAAATCTACCTAACACGCGCAAACTCACGAGCAAAGATCCAGTAGATATTTGATTAATCACTACATATTATAAACAAAAACCCTCTACCACGTCTGTCTGTCTGTTCGCGATAAACTCGAAAGCTACTGAACGGATTTTCATACGGTTTTCACCAGTAGATAAAGTAATTCATGAGGAAGGTTTAGGTATACAATTTGTCAAGGCTTTTTTTCATCAGGGCGGTATAACGGCTGGCCAACCCGCTAGTTTATGTATAATTGGGCAGTGGGAAAATAGTTAAGAATATCTCCCTACTCTATTTCTCAACCGATTTTCTTCATTCTTCTTTTATTTTATAGTTACTGAAGAGCGTTAAATAGAAAAATGAAAAAAATTAGAAAGTTTTTTTTTCTATCACCGAACTTCGATCACTAAACTAGCACTCGTAATAAAAAAAACTCCAATCATACAAAGTGTCTATAACCAAAAACCACATGACATATAATATACATTTCGTTGGAAACGATTACACTTAGTTTCGCCACACAAGTACAACCGTAACAAAGATAATCCACGGGCCATACTCTATCCAGTAACTGAAGAACAATTACGAGTGAGAGAACTTTCCTAATAGAGCCAATTGCCCCTTATCATTGGCGAGGGTGGGTGAAAGTTAAAATCGCATTACCGTCGCTAACGAGACGGCCGCGGCGGAGGCGTTAACTGTCATGTTTCGGCGTATGGTCCAAGTTTCGAGACGCGGTGATCGAAGAAAATCATTATATTTGAAAAAAAAAGAAAAAGATTTTATAACATATATTTTAATGTGTTATCATTGCATATTATTATCACAGTGATATTGACATGTCAGTTTATTTGCATTTATTTTTCTATTATAGTTTTCATATTTTATATTTTTATAATTTTTTATTATATCTAATATTATATTACTATTACTGAGAAAACACTGAAACCACGAATCCTGAAAAAAAAAACAGAAACTGCAGTCCTCGGGAATAGTCTAAAGTTGGCTAGTTTTCTGATACATAAAAATAGCAATATAATAAGCAAACCATAATCTTGAAGAACTTCGAACCGGAACGAAAAAGTATAAGGCTAAAATACTATCAGACTTCGTAACTATATAATAATAATCATAAATACAGTGGTACAACAAAATAATCCCAAGGAGGGTTGATGTCAGGCAGGCGGCCGATCGTAAAAATTTAGCCAAATCATATACCACAACATGACAAACATGTTGTACCGACCCTACTTATGGGGGATAAGGGTAAGAAGAAGAAGAAGATTGCATATTATAATACAAAATTCTCCTGCCTGTTCGCGATAAACTCAAAACTACTGAACAGATTTTCATGCGGTTTTTACCAATAGATAAAGTGATTCATGAGGAGGGTTTATGTACATAATTTCTAAATGTTTTTCTTTATTATCAGGGCGAGACAACGTCCGCCAGGCCCGCTACTTATTTATAAATGTTATCACGGACGCTATAACGCTTTTCAATTATAACGAACTAGCGGGTCCAGCGGACGCTATCCTGCCATGATAATTAAATAAATATAAACAAATTACCTAAAACTTCCTAGTGAATCACTCTATCTACTGGTGAAACCCGCATGAAAATCCGTTCAGTAATTTTTGAGTTTATCGCGAACAGACAGACAAACAATCGCGGCAGAGGACTTTGTTTTATACTATGTAATGAAATAAATGTCTGATGTAGTGGTTTTTATATTTTTTTCACAATGCTGTGTTATTTAACTCTATATTTTGTAATATTTGTGGCAGTTTATGTAATATAGTTCGGTTATTATGCATAAGTGAAGTAGATGGGAAATAATACCAAGGAGCGTGAATACCTATGATAACTCATATATAGTCGTAGTAATTTGTTACATGTTTTTTTTTCTTCTTTTCTGCAGACTCTTGGTTTTTGCTATCGTTTTATTTATTAGGAGTTTTTTTTATATTTATTTATTATTATTATTATTTTATATATTTATTAGTTTATTTTTATTATTTTATTTAACTATTGACTATTTTATGATGGATTTTTTAACGACGTTATTGCCTTTATGATATATGTTATGCAATATAATACGAGAAAAATATAAAACAACCTTACTCATATTTAAGATAATATGTGACGATATAATTATAGTTTGCATTATGGAAAAACAAGAAAAGCTTAACGATTACTTATATATTTTTAATTATTTCACCGAAATCAAAAACAACATTTCAAATTACACGCCTGATATGTTAACTCGTTAAAATACCACAGCAATGTTTAATACTATCTCTTCTAAATTGGACCTCAGAATAAACGAAAAACACCATGTTCGACTATCGGAATTGTATCTGCGTCGTAATTGGAGGAAATAAACATATAAGTAGTTGGACACTCGATTGCTACTGCGTTTATTGGGCAAGATAGCAAGATATCTTTTATACGAACATTCTTTGTTTCTCGAACTAACTAACATTTCGAGATAAGGATATACGCAGCTCAATGACCTTTGGAGGGGAAGGACATTCGGAGGGGGCACTCAGCGGTAATGACAATTAACCCAAGGGTGCCAAAGAGGCTGAGTGTCGGTTTGGACTCTAGCTGTGTATGCAATTACTCGAATTGAGTCTAACTATACATATCTCTACACATAAATTAAATTGAGTTGCCTGCTTATAATGTCAAAATAACGACTTTTTCATAAATGAATGTGAAAATACATATGGGATTTATGTAAAGACAACAACTTTTAATATTTTTGTTATTTGTTTGTTCCGACTAATCTACGAAATAGTTGGACTGATTTTGAAGGGACTCCCACTTAGGTTACTTTTATTTTAGATAAAAATAGGGTCCCATGCAAATATACCTAAAGAAGCAGTATCCAGAACCACGCGCACTCCGCGGGGTACGTGTACACTGAACAAATTTTGTTTTACTAAATTCCACGCAGTTGTAGCCACGGGTAACAGCTAGTACCAGATATGTTTTATTTAATATGGACATTGTTTGCATTTACTTACTAGTGTAGGAACATTACAGTCAAGTATTGAACCCCAGGTATACGTAAGTTGTCCAGTGTATCAGCATTTTTTCTGTCAATGACAATATCTAAAAAAATATTACATTTAATATAGGGCTATTAAAACTTTAAAAATGATGGTTTTTATTTGGTCTTCGAGTTAATCAGGGTAATATATACGTTTTCTTATCGTTAAGAAGTGGGGCAAGCTGTGTAGTATGCATGTGAAAGACTAGGAAAGTAAACAGATAACATTTACAAAGTTTTGTCAGCGAACTATATTTTTGCTTTAACATTTTTAAGAACAAAAATTTTTTATCCTCGTTGAGCGCTTAAAAAATATATATTTTTGACCAGCGATAAAACTTATGGGTTCGCGTCACCGATGACCTCGACATGCTTGTGACGTATCACGCATGCGCCAGACTAGCGATGCGTAGTGTAGCGGCTTGTGTATATGTAATATTGATATTGTGTATTAAGCTTGTGCAGCCCATCATATGTTTGATTCGTTAATTAACTATATCAAAATGTATATAATTATTGCTCAGAGTGCCAATAGATGTGAAAACTAGACTAATGTTAATATTTTCGTTTACAAATTATAAAATTGAAATAATTCAGACTATAATTGGTTTTCATTCAAAACGCTTATTTCATTGTTTTGAGTTTTCACTTCTGTCGCCAATCCTTATGACTGCCTTGATTTTTTATGTGATTGTTCAGTCTATGCTGTTAAGATAATAAAGAATGCAGACGAAGTAGCGCGTATCAACTAGTCATCAATATTTATATAAGTCTGAACACACTAATTCAAATATAAAATTTCACTATGTGATCTATCCGTTGAAAAATACATTCCAACTCTAGTACAAACACAGACGGATAGGACTTTGATATTTTTTACAGTCGTAATTATGAAAAATCTACTCCACGGATATGATGGTTTTATTCGTTATGCGAAAAATAAATTACCAGAACTATCACGCGGTTTCTTTTTCATATTTCCCTTTACAGATATAAAAGAATAATTTTAAAGCTGTTAAAAATAATAAGAATTAAATTTATCTGAAGAAATGATTGTACTTGATTTAATTATAATTATATTACGATTAAAAAAATAATTATCGCGAATATATATTGATAAAAATCGTCACACATCAGCCTGCCATATTAAGAGGAGAGCTAAAAATATGATTATAAAGGTATATTGCCTTAATCTTTAAAGTTTTAATATTATCGAATATCATAAATGCGTATATTAGTTTATTTGTTACGCTTTCATGCCTTAACTACTGTTCCGTAGTTTTGTTATCTGTAATAATCTATATGTTAGCACAAATCTTTTTTTATATTACTTTATCGTTTAAAAGGAATGTATCTGTCCACTAGTTTTCGTGAACGCACCTTTAAAAACGTTCGCAAGTGCTGCCCTCTAAGGCAACAGAGTTACCTTTGAATCTAGCAACATACAAAACCGCTCTGAGTGATCTGCGGCAAAACCGGTACAGATATCTAACAAACCATTAAAAGAAACCAAGTGCCAGTGTAGACTTTGTGTCCTATTATTTACAAAACCAGCGATCTAAGCCACGAACCAAGCCGGGGTACCCCGAAGAAGGGGATCTCCTAGTGCGGGTGAGTGGTGGATACAGTCCTCCTAAATTCATTTCCTATACAACTACACAAACTATCATTATGAAATTTTACATAAACGTTGTCAAAGTTATAGAAAAGGAAATATGATACTTTTTACTAAGAAAAAGTAGGTACTGCTCCTGGAGGATAGGTTAAGTTTACATTAATGCAAGAGTAGTAGTGGGCAAACGGTGTTTGTTACTCTTTCACGCAAAAACTACTTAACAGATTTTAATTAAACTTTACAATAATATAATTAATAACAACAATAATACTTTAGAATAACAAATTTGTCCTAACAAATACAATAAATGTGAATGTCACTGTATTTGTACCGTTACAACTACTGCACCAATCATTTTAAAATTTTCAATAGAAGTTGTCAGGAGTAGAGAATAGGACATTCAGACAAAAAGTATTGTTACTGAAGGGTCGGTAAAATCTACATTAAAGCGAGGATAACCGCAAAAGCTAGTCATTAATTTAAATTACATTATATATATTACATACGTACATGATATATATTTTACTTACTCATATAGACATAGACGATTTTGCGAGGAACTGCTAGTATTCTACAAAGATATAAATAACTACGTATAAAATGGTTGACCACGAAACGCGATAAGCCTGAATGTCCCATGAATTTTTTTTTCTCGAACTGACTACGCTATTGGCCTAGCAAGGCTTTAACAGCTTCACCGAACTACTAAGGCGAGCGCTTAAGGGACTCAACCGATTTTATTTTGACAAGTAGCTCAAGAGTCACGGCACACCTCGGCTTGGGCTGTTGCCTAGTTCATGCAATTCACGACCAAATTTTTTTTTATTAATGTGGGGAAATCCCTATGGATACGCTACCCTCCCGGAAGAAAGGGTGAGTTATGTCCGACTGGCACGGACTAAAACCTACTGTGTACCAACAGACCGTAATTGTTGGGGCGGCAAGGGATCGTATTTGCTTCTCTAACTTGTAGAGCCGCCCCAACGGTTCGTACGGCAGAAGATGACCGCCGGGCTCCTACCTATAGAGAGGCAAACTGGGTATGAACCAACTGCCTCCCATCGTCCGCCGGATCTGTGCAATGAGGAGATGGCCCCCGGCCCATGCCCTCAGGTCCGCCTACGGTGGTGGGAGGAGTTGGGCAAAGCGGTTCCTCCTCCTGCCGGTATTCCGTTGGCGGAGAGGATCTCTTAAAGGGTCTACCTCGCGGACCCTCTCCCGCTTAAAGGGTCTACCTCGTGGACCCTCTCCACCGCCTTCTTCTGCGAGATGACCTCCTCGCAGAAGGAGGTCATTACTCAGCAAGCCGGTTCGCTGCCGAGCATGGCCGAAACAAAGTGTGCTGCGAATTCGCGAACTAACTACTTTTTTTTTTATGTAGGGAAATCCCTTATGGATACGCCACCCTCCCGGGGGAGAGGGTGGGTTATGTCCGAGTCGCACGGACTAAAACCCCACGGTGTACCGACAGACCGTTTTGTGGGGGCGGCAAGGGATCGTTCGAGCTAATCAACCTTGTAGAGCCACCCCCACGGTCCGCCCGGCGGAAGGTGACCGCCGGGCTCCTACCTGTAGAGGGACAGACCGGGTACACACCGGCTGCCCCCCCTCGTCCGCCGGACCTGTGCAATGAGGAGATGGGCCCCTCAGGTCCGGCTACGGTGGCAGGAGGAGTTGGGCGAAGCGCCTTCTCCTCCTGCCTGTCCCCCTTTGGCGGAGACGGCCACTTTGAGGGTCTGCCTCGCGGGCCCTCTCCGCCTCCTCCTTCTGCAAGATGACCTCCTCGCATAACATAAATGAAATTCAATCCGTATTATTGAAACTCTATTTTGAAAACGCCGGTCGCTTTTTTGCTATACCACGCGGCAAGCAAAAAATAGTGTGACCATCTTTTAGAATTGTTATTGGGCGGTAATTGAGAAAATAAACGGACAAGTACCCTCACAGTTTGTTGATACAGCCTCTACTAAGTACCAGGCGATCATGGGTTGAAGCAATACACTGGAGACTAATTGTATTGTTGTATTGGACTATTATACGCTTAGGTGGCTTTTATTTCAAGGTCTCTATATAAACTTCTAAGAAAAGAGAATGATATTAATACTAGCTATGTCCACTGATACTTACGCCTTTATTACGTTCTACACTGTTATTATTTTTGTCCTGTAAGTTTATTTTTATACATATTTCTAAAAGTGTTATTCAGAATTTTTAGTAGCTTACCAATTTGGAAATATCATCATCCAATCCTGTATATAAAATTTGATTAAAATCAGTTGATAGTTATATATTTTGTTAGACTTTATTCGTTTTAAGCATTTGACTACATTCTCATTTGATGTTAAATGACAGTATGGTCTCAAAATAACAAACATGCTAAATATAAAAGAGAACTGGTTCTCAAATGTAGCTACCGAAACAATCTAATCGGTACTTGGCGACAGATTTCCAATTTTTGGGTGCTAGCTAACAAAAAAAAACTCTACCTCCATGAGCATTTGTTTTTCCAAAAGCGAAAGATATTATTTATATATTTTAAACGGTTAATAATCGCTTCGCTCGCTTTTATATAGATTTAACCTATCGATCGGGAATAGAAGTTAAACTAAAGAACCTGGTTTTCAAATGCTGCAGCTAGAATACACATATAAATATTTGAGTACAAATTTCCAACTTGAAGGAAGTATATAGAATTACAGGCTTAAAAAAAATCCCTACCACAATGAGCATTTTCTTTACAAAAGATATTATTTATATATTTTGTCCCCGGCGTTGCTCGTGTTCACGTAGATTTGACCTATGCCTGGGAATGAAAGCTGAACTTAGAATACAGGTATTTAAATGTAGCTGCCAGAATACTTATTTAAGTGCTTGAGGACAGATTTTCAACTTGAATGTGGTAACTAGCCAGGAGACTATTAGATTATCAGTAGAAGCAACAGTTCTTAACTGTACTAAAGATATTACAAACACTTTATTGTAAAAATAAATTAACAAATAGAGTTGGAAATAAAATACTTTACGTTTATTTCGTTTATTATCCCTCTGGGTGTTTTGGCCTTTAAAGTTTGAAGTTACGTGGGTCTCGTTAAATTTAAAATAACACGCAACTTCGTCTACGTTGTTCATTATCTTAACAATACATTTTATAGGATAAACATAAGCACCACACCGCTTGTCCCAATTCTCAACGGCAAGAAAACACATCGCTCAATGCGTAGTGCTTAATGGTGGTAGAGCCACGCTGAAACTATTAATGGTTTCAGCATGAATGGGTCGGCTCGTCCGGGGTAGTACCACCCTCTCATAGAAAACCCACGTGTTGCGTTTCGTTTGGTCAGTGAGAGCGCCGGAGGACCACCTCCCCTCCCCTCCCCTCTCCTCTCTCCTCTCCCTCAACCCCCCCTAACCCTTCCCCTCAAAAGGTGGCAACGCACTTGCAACTCCTCTGGTGTTGCTAGTGTCCATGGACGGTGGTGATCACTTAACATCAGGTGACCCACATGTTCGTTTGACACCAATGACATAAAAAAAAAACTTTTTAAATAAACATTTTTAAGTAAGTTTAAGAAAAAGTATTTAAGAATCTAAATAAATAAAAATTATAGAAATATATCTAGTAGGTATTGAGCGATGCACGAACGACGGCAGACCTACATGATTTTATTTATATAACAACTAGTTGACCCCACCACGCTTTGTTCTAGCTCATTTATTACTTATTGAATTGAATAAAATACACCATCAAATAAACTGGAGTTGAAAAAGAAATTAAAAATTGAAACGTGGAGCCATCCATGAGATATATATAACAGACGGTCTTACCGTATTCTGTCAACAAACTAATGTAAAGCGCCATCTATTCGAGACTAATGAAACTTACAATTAATAACAATAATCAACATTGACAATAATTTAATTTGTAATTTAATAACATCGAGGCCATTAAACGAATTACAAATTATCCTATCTCTCAAGATGAACCAAATTATACATAAGTGCAAAATTTCATGAAGATCGGTTGAGTAGTCTCGGAGTTCATCGCGGATAAACCTCATGGTACTGGCTTTTTATACAAGAATATATTGCAACCGAGACGGGGTCTACTCACTCAGTTTTTGACCATATAACATGCAACGCATTTTTATTCCAAAGCGCCCTATAAACATGGATACTAAAATAAATTAATCCGAATAGAATGTTCTAGATTCGAATGGAATAAATATCGTTGCTTGTCGATTCTGTATTGTTTAATCCTTTGTCAGTTTAGATGCTAATACTATAGTTGACAATATACACATAATATATTGATATTCCGCAAAAAAGATAGACGAAAATGATATAATTTAGCCGAGAAACCCAGACTATCCTTAACATTCGCCCTCTGATTGGCTGATAACGCTTGACGATATTTCTTCGGTCACCCGCATCTTCCAATGTCGGTAACCGCTCATACAATATTCGACCTTATCCCAAAGGCATAGAATCGGAATCCATCGATATAGGTCAGTAGTTGACGTCTATGTTTTTGTAAGCCAGTTTACGTTGGTCGTCGCAGGGACACTTTCTTCACGAGCAGTAACCGTTTATCTCGACAGCTTGGAAATTGTGCGAATGTTTCGGATAAAATAAGGCCATCGTCGGATATATGTACACTATATTTTATACGTATATATCCGCGCCGTAAATCTATATACAAATAGGCAGTGGGGAAACTGTTAACATCTCCCTCCTCTATTTCTCAGCCGATTTTCTTCTTTTTTTTTTGTTTAGTAGCAGTTGATGAGCTTTAGTGTTATCAATAAACGTCGAGGTAGTCATAAGGACTATCGACATAAGTGAAAATTCAAAACAATGGAAACTAAACCGTGTTCTGTGTTTTTAATTTTTTAAACTAATTATAGTGTGAATTATCTCTATTTGTTGTTAAGTTGAAATTATACTCTCTCTTTCACATCTATTCGCACTCCGAATAATAATTATATACATTTTTATACACTTTATCAGCTAATCAAAGATGTGATGGGCTGCATAATCTCAATCTTCTTCTATGTTACAATAAAACTGTAACAGAGCCAAACCTGTACTTTTAACTTTTTTAATTTTGATCGGGGCAGACTTTGTTATCGATATAGAAGCCAAAAATATTTTTTTTACAAATTTTGTCTGTCTCTCTGTCCCTGTGAACACGTATCACTCTGAAAGTACTGAACCAATTTTGATGAAACTTGACACAGTGATAACTAATATTACAAGGTTATATGTAGGATACTTTTTGTCTCATAAAACGCAAGAGGTTTTACAGGATAACGAAAGACAACAATTTGTAGTTAATGTAATTAGACTTTTTCGCGACACCATAGTACAAGAGCCAGCAACGTTGGAAGAACGAGAATTTTAGAAATTAAAGATGGCGTCTATCCAATTCATATGTCTACGTTTATCATTGTAATATCATATCATCATATCAAAATAGTTAATAATATGTTCTTCGCAATGGAAAATATAAAATGGTTTGAAATGAATTATTTTATTTATAAAGAATATCATCGGGCACATTATTGTTAATAACAAAATTGTCTGGTAGTGATAAATTCATGTTTTAGTAGCTTTTCAAAGTTAGTGAAAAACAAAACATTCTAAAATTATATAAAAATCAATATTTTTGCCCGTAAAGGTGCGATATGCACTAATAAACGCGACGTTTATCGGCAGCCAGGTAACCCGTACGCTGTTCGGATGAACATAAAGATATATAAAAAACTGGCTTATGGGAATTCGCTGTCGAAACCATTCCTAGCTCTTAGACGAATACATTAATATAACATACATAACTTAATATATTAATTAATATATAATATCTTTAATATTTATATTATTCTTCAATACAACGGAGTGCAAAAAAGTTTTAATACAAGTTGAAAATAGTTACGATATCATTCAGTTTTTAATTTATCATTGTTTATTTTATCGTTTAATTTATAATTTAACTCTATCAACTTGATACTTTATAATGTAAAGTATACTGAGTATATAGTAAACGTCTACAAAAAAGGGAAAGGAACTTTATTCCAACTGGGGGTCCATAGACCTCTCAAGCTTTTTTTTACATTACCACGAATATACGTAGGTTAGTTTTTATTTTCATTGAACCCGGTAGATGATTATTACCGATTTGCCGGATTGCGAATTTAAGCGCCATGTCTAGCGGGTTTTGGTGTTAATAGGCTAGATATTATAGAGTGGATCAATATGCGAACGATGGTGATGTCTGGAATTGACTCATCTCTGTGCACCCATTAAAAACGTTTGTGACATGTACCTAATATATTCTAAATATTATATATATTTAATAAAAAGATAAACGAGATAGAGTTTCTTGCCGGTTCTTCTCGATGACTGGGTTGTATTCCGAACCGGTGGTAGTTTTGACGTTCATAAGTGTCTTTTTAGGGCCTAAATTGAATAAAGTGTTTTTGATTTGATTTTGATTTGATGCTACGAACGTGTTGTAGGCTTATTTTAAAAGATTTATCTCATACCATCTGGATATATATTTGAATGAGTCCCTTGATAGTTTGAATTGAAACCGGTGATAACCGATTTGATGCCGACGAAGTTGCACGGGTCAGCTAGTATAAAATAATTCAATTAAAATTCAACAGATGCCACGTCGCAGCATTGACAGTTTTCGGAAATCAATTATTTATTTCATGTTACTCAACCAACATTCCTACATATTATAAAACAAAGTCCTCCGCCACGTTTCTCAGTCTGTCTGTTCGCGAAAAACTCAAAGATTACTGAATGGATTTTCATACGATTTTCACCAGCAGATAAAGTGATTCATTAGGAAGGTTCAGATATATAATTCGTCAAGGTTTTTTTTTATTATCAGGGGGTGACAGCGTCCGCTAGACGCGCTAATTATTTATAAATATAACTATGAATAACGAAATCTATAACTTGAAATATAATGTATGCTACATGTCATTGGAATGATAAATATAATTGAATATACATTATATGTATAAGAGAAAGACATTAATCATGCGAAATACGTCATTAAAGATACTAAAAATAAAGGTAACTTTTCGCTGTCGTCAAGGACTTTTGACTGAGCGATATATTTCCGAACGTGATGTATAAAAGCCATTTGTTCAACTCCCGGGACACGCGGAGGGCTGTAAAACCGTGACGCCGGTGTGGCCTTGAATTAATAATATATGACATGATACGTAACGTATTAAGATAGAAGGAAGTACGAGACGGAAGGTTTTTGCGTCTCATTTAAACGGATAATGGCGTCAGGTTATTCAGTTTAGTCAGTTTACTCTATCTATTTTTAAAAGCAATGGCTCAGCCGTCGAGTTACAAAGATATCTTATTTGTTAATACGGAAAATATAGCCCACAATTTAATCGATTATAATAAGAAAGAAAGTCTAACGCGTATATACTTTTTATAATAGATTTTGTAAAAAAAAAATTGTTGCAGGTGTCTCGGAATAAGTAATAAAATACATTTGAAATCATTATTAGAAATGTCTGTCTGTCTCTTTGTATGAACACGCATCACTGCTAAAGTACTGCGCGTTGCAATAAAATTCTAAAGCATATCATTAAGTAAAATGTATTCTTGGTTTCATTAAAATCAGTTCACTCTATCAAAAGTTATTGTAATTTTATGTCGACGCGACTTCAGTACGAGGGAAACGTAGATAAGTAAATGGGATGAATACATTCAGCTGATTTTATTAATCACTGTTTTTTTACATTAGGTCCCACGAGGATGGAGCCCGGGCACAGCTAGCTTATCATAAACTTAATTTGCTATAAAAGTTAATGTTGCTAATTTAATTAGTTCTAGTTTTATTAAAGTCACTGACGTACATAATTATCGACGAGCATAGTCAATCAATCAAAAATACTTTATTCAGTTTAGGCCCTAATAAGGCACTTATGAACGTCAAAGACTACTTACTACCTACCTATAGTCATAAGGTATGCTTATAGAAATACACTATAACTATTTCTATCGCGTATTGATTATATTGACCATAAAATACTTCGTCAAATATTAAATATATGGCAGTATTATATAGTTTACAGTACTTTAAGAGCAAATTATCTTATACAACATTTTACTTAAAATGTAATCGTAGAATTGTGTTATTTGGCTCTAATATATTATATAATATATATTTCTGTAATATTGGTGGTGTTTTACGTAATATAGTTTGATTATTTTGCACAAGTGAAGTGGATGAGAAATAATACCACGGTGCAGGGATTCTGACCTGCCACAAAGATTCCTTGGAATGTTCTAACAAGACGGCCACCTTCATGTTAGTTCATTGAAATGATCCTAAAGAACTTATAATATCATTACCTACTCGACAATGGCAGTACTAATTTATTAGGAGATTGGTTGCCAAGAATAAAATAAAGAAAAAAACAATATGCAACAAATGTGGATCTTCAAATATTATTCTATAATCAATTTGGAGTACAAAATTTGACTAGGTCTTTTATAAATGGGTTTTAAAAGAATATTTCTAACTGTCACCTGGAATTAGGACTCGCTTCACACGTCGTAATAAAGGCTTATAAACTAGCTAGTTGTGCGGGTCGAGTGCTTTTTTTTATAGTAGCACGGCAAAGTGACTGCACTGTGCCTGATGGTAAGCACAGTACAATGCAAAAACAATGACGACCACCGAGTGACACACTATCCATCGCCGGTCGCCAATGTCACGCCGGCCTGCGAAAAGCTGGATATGCACAGGCTGATCCCGAAACGCGACCCGCAGAAGCGAATCACTATGACGGGTCTTTTCGCCATATACATGGTGGTTGCGACCCAGTCGGGCTGTAAAACCCTACCACCCCGCTTTCGCTATTGCCTCGTTCGTTATTCAGCAGGGTGCACCACGTGCAGGTGAAGTTGGCTTGGCTGTCTCAAGTCTTAGATGTTATTCGACACCCCTTACACGCCAACACTTGACTAAAGGAATATAAATCCGATGTCCGCAGGTTCGAACCCAGACATGTTCCTAAGAATTTGCGTACATTTACTAATTTGAATTTATAATATTATTAGCTGACGATGATTGATGATTATGATGACTGTAGGATCATTAATGTAGCGTTCCTTTTGACGTCGCGATACAGCACTACCAAAATATTGTACAAAGATTAAATATTGTATTTTTGTTAACAAAGAGAAAATGTATATCAATATCTGCTATCAAAATATTCGTACAAACAAAATAAATATTTCACATAATACTTTTCTATCCAAAGGAATTCAAGGCGTTATTTATTAAGGTATCAATCAAATTATTATAGCATAAAATAGTAACTTCTAAGTCGAGAATATGATACGTGTACATATCAACGTCATGCACGGATATTAAGATCAAGTATTTCTTATATTTACATCAATCATAGTTGACCTACTTAGAAATAAACGTACTCCGGCAACAACTTACACGTTCACATATAATCATTTCGACTTTTTGCCAAAAAGGGTAATATAACCGTCCACGTGTACTGTATTCAGAAAATATATTTTATCTAAATCATAAAAGCAGATTTTTTTAAATAGATATAAGGCGTTTTTCATAAAAATATAAAAACGGACTTTGAGGAGATTACTACTGCTCAAATATACCCTCTAATTATAAGCGATTACATTCCGCACATTAGCCGAGCACGAGTGAGCCGAGCATTGCAAGCTGAGCAAAATCTTTATAGTATAAATATTAAGAAGATTCCTATGTGTAGATTCTTATGCCATTCGATTCTTATTTGTAAAACTCGAATATCTAGACGTATATTAAAGAAATGGATAACAATAAATATGAAATTGATAAACTCCATCATCATTTGACCGTCACTACAAAATTTAAGTATTTTGTAATGCTCAAAGCTCATCAAGAAATACGAGTTACTAATACAGATTTATATAATAGGTACGTATTGTACGTATTAGAGAAAAAACCTTAACAATTAGCTGTAACTAGTTAAGCATAATAATAATATCTTGACTTGCTAACTTTAATATTGTATTTAAGTTGCACTAGATTTAAAATGATGTCAGACAAAGGTGTGGACTAAAAGTCTGTAGGATAAATAAATACTTAAAAAAACTTTTCATCTATTGTACTATATTTCTCCGTTAGTACTCCAACTCCTACATTCAACCGATCATCACACATGGAGGCGGGAGTACCGCTAATTTTTTAAATTAAAATGAAATACATAAGGAGAAGATAAGATTTCCTCTATTTTTTAAGCCAAGATTGATTAAATTTAATTCGTTATACGTTACATGACAGCTTTCGCGATAAACCAAAGCAGACCCAAGTCGGCTAAGCGTTACAAACCACATTAAATGGCATCCGAGTGACTCTCGCTGAGTACGAGTCGCAACCCCGTCGTGTCACCGCGCGTATTATTTCGGGGGTGAGTCTATAAATAGGTCGGGTGCTCAGTCGGGTGAACAGTCTGTCACCATGGCATCGGTATAAATAAATATGGTTACGAATAAACTATTTGATTATTTTTAGATGTGTATTATTTCGCTCTTTTTTATACGCAAATTGGCATACTATTGGTGATTTCATATTTCAGCCCACACAGTATACCGATAGAAATAAATATATAGTTGACAATTGTTATATTTAGAAATAATCTTGTATTTTATACATTATTATTGAGACATAATCATAAACTGACTAAACAACTATGTTCACATGACAACCACTTCTCTATTCAAATATACATCAATACAACAACAATTCACGATCCTATATATAAAATAAATACATGTATACGCTCCCAACGCATACGCGATATTGCATGCAAGGCAACAGCCCTTATTGTCATACGGCTGAACGCCTTATGCACTTGCCCTACAAGCCCGATGATGCTGTAAAAGTCCGTGAGGCCAAACGCGTATAATTAAAAAAAATCTATATACTAATCTGTACACTTTGGCCTTTAACCACGATATCGTATGTAATACGTATTTATTGTCTACTTGGCCCAAGATAGAAAATACGCTATAGGTAGGGAAAACTAGCTATACAATGCTGGTAGAATACAATCGTAGTCACTTGATGACAGATATTCAACTTAGTGGTAATAGTTAGCCAGGTAAACTTTAAAAAATCCCTAACACTATGTTGTGATTTCATCATGATGTTGTCTACTTAGGCTATATTGCAAATACCTTATGAGCTGTATAGACTGAGTACTTTCGGACACAAAGGTCTTCGCATTACAAAGGCTCGTCGTACGTTTGCTGAGTTCACTGTGTATTAGGGTGCGAAACATTGGCCCTTACTTCTAACTAACAGAAGGTCAGGTTATAATGTCCCTAACGCATGAGCATCAAGGATTATCTCCATTGCCCGCATTTCTCTAGCTATCTTGTCAAAATTTATAAGGACTTACTAAGAGCACTTGAGATATTCTTTCCAATAAGAACCTTATGATTGCTCTCGAGAAGTCAAATCTTTTAATAGGTTATAGAAGGATTTTGTTAGTATATTTTATCGTATATAAACTAACCACATCGCTATTTATGAAACTGTTGACGAAGGATACGTATTTCTAACAATCGGCAATATTCCCAAACCGATTAAGCGGACAGTGGGTTAGCCAACAAAGACCACTGTCGGTCCATCAATAAAAGTAACCGATTCACAAATCATCCGGGTTCCGTCGATCCCTTAACAAGCAAAGGTCACGCAGGGATCATATTTATTCAAACGTTTCGTAGCGAAAGTGATTGCCTGTATATAGTCCACACCCTCGTCCTATTGACATTTCAATTTGTATCCGACCTCAGGGACAACGGCTTTGGACGTTTGGACGTACCATTCAGTTTTAGTACGAATTTTGTTTAAAACAAACGGTTCAATCGTTCAACATTATTTATTAGTAGCTAGTATCTGTGACTTCGTTTCCATAAAGATGTATTCATTTTTTTCGTGAGGTTTATGTAGTTCTTTTTTATTATTTTAACAGTAAATTTTCTCACCACCCCACATATTTCAATTCTAGCCGCTCTACCTGTTCATAGTAATCGCCGTGATGAACATTATCTACTGTCTACTGGTTACTGGTTAGTTTTTTAAAGAGCCGTCCAATCTGTTTTCCTACTTTCGCCTTGTTCCTCCATAACCGATTTACACACGCTAAGCTTCGAAAACAGTTTCATTGTAATCTATAATTTAGCGTGACCTAAAAAGTTTCCGATGTCTTAGTTTTGTTGTACTGTGGAAACTTCTCCCGGTCAGTGTGTTCATTACTTCTTATAACATAAGGTCATTCAAGCGTAACACGACAGCGACATCTGCAAATGTAATTGCAATTACTGTACTATATATATTATTAATAAAAAGTATGTGTCCTTACTTTTCAAATTCGCTTAGTTTTGTAAGCATATGAAATAAATAGAGAGATAGCTTATCATTTAAGTCGGATGTATAATGAAGTCTTGAAAAACTTGCCATTTCTGTCAAGAAAACTATGTCGTGAACGCACCAATGTTACTTTCCATTTGTATACGATAAATAGTGATAAGAATGCCTCAAAAGTTACCCCTTTATGCAACAAATACGAAATCACTCTTCATTTAATTAGCACTATGTACATCAAGAAGAAACATAGAAAAGGATAGAGGTAGCCATATACCTTCAGTAACTTATCTATAGGTTTTCTATAGATATACAACTCTGCAGTACATTATTGTAATGTATGTCATAAAGTTTAACAAGCGTTAGCAATATAAGATGCTCGAAATTTTTTACGACTTTATTACAATATATACATATAGTTCTCTCTACATACCGTGGATATATTTTCTACCAAAACATATAAATCTTTCGGAATAAATATCTAAACGACAGTAATGACCGTATCAAAATATGTCACGTAGTTGAATGAAAAGCTATGAGAACAGACAAACTTTTTTTTTTTTTTTCCTCGAACTGACTACGCTATTGACCTAGCAAGGTCTTAACAGCTTCACCGGACTACTAAGGCGAGCGCTTAAGGCACTCAGACGATTTTATTTGGGCAACCAGCTCAAGGGTGCACGGCACACCTCGGCTTGGCTGTTGCCTGTTCATGCAATTCGCGACCTAACAAAGCTAACCTAAGTTAAAGCTAAACTATTCATACATACATGAGTTGTTGAAACATGTATGTGTACCAAGCATACATATCTCAACAACTCTTATGTGTATTTTGTATAGGAAATGATTCTAAACTATTACAGTTCGATACGGGTAAAAACAAAAAGAAAAAACCCATCCACTTTTATGTGTAAGCGTGTGAGCGTGCACGTGTGTGGAGGTGATATGTGTAGTGTTGTTGCAGTGATGTATTGGTGTGTCACTGTATCGCGCGAGCAGCGCACTCAAGGGCTCCACGCCGAGGGATCGAACCTAGGCTTGAGAGGCTGCCGAAGGGGGCCTAGTCTGGTGTGCGGGAGCGAAATTTACACCCAGACCACGGCGGCGTGATCTGAGGTTACGCGGGCGTGGGCGTGAGCACGCTCTGTTTGGAGAGACAGGCTGGTACTGATCGTTCGCTGCCGTTATTTCATCGGGAGGATCGGTAAAAATGTGTCGCGGTCGTCTTTTGTAACGCGCGGCGTTGGGTACGGTTTCGTATGTTGCGGCGGATACCACTAACGGACTGGGATGATTCACGGCTTTTTCGAAATAACTACTAGTGAGTGATTTTATGTACGCCCAGATAGAAGGTATCTCCAGGTCCCTATGGAGATCGACTCTCCGGACGTACCATGGGGCGCCGGTCACTTTACGCAGAACGCGGTTTTGTAAAACTTGTAACTTGTTTAGAGTTGATTGCGGTGCATGTGCAAAAACGGGACAGCTATATGTCATGACCGGGCGAATACACACTTTGTACAAGGTGAGCTTGTGTCTGAGGGACATCTTACTCTTACGGCAAAGCAACGGGTGTAGGCGACCCAAAACCATAGCGGCTTTATTACGTACTCTATCTATGTGAGACTCGAAATTTAAGTGTCTATCTAGTGTGACACCGAGATACTTGACCTCGTCGGTCCAAGGTATGTCGGTGTCGTATAGCCTGATGGGCTGCAATCTGTTTACGCGTTGTGTGGGATCGAAGAGTATCGCGGCACTCTTATCGGGATTAACCTCTATACGCCATCGAAGAAACCAATCACCGAGTGTGCTAACGGTTTCTTCGATGAGTTTCCTAAGTTTGTCCGGCCGCCAATGAGAAGCGTAGATAACTGTGTCATCAGCATAACAACCTACCTCTACTCCCGGGAGCCGAGGTAGGTCACTGATGAACAGGTTGAAAAGGGAGGGCGCGAGTATTGAACCCTGTGGCACGCCTGAGCGTATCGGATGTATTGACGATAGTTCGCCGTCTACTCTATAACGGAAAGTCCTATCTGTGAGAAAATCGCGAATGATATGAACTAATCTATCGGGTATGCGAGATTGACATAATTTATGTACGAGCCCTCCGTGCCAGACCTTATCGAAGGCCTTGGCGACGTCAAAGAAAACTGCTATCGTGCGTTTCGGATTTTTCTTTTTCGGGTTCGGGTCGCGATTCGGATCAGCGTTAAAGTTAGAAAAAATGTACTCCGTGAGGCGGTGTACTTGATTTGTACATGAATGTTCGGCGCGAAAACCGAACTGTTCGGGCGGTATTAAATTAAGCTCCGTAAACGAAGTCTGGAGACGGTTCAGAAGGAGCCGCTCGTAAAGTTTACCTAGCGTATCTAATAAACTAATAGGGCGATAGCTAGCGGGAAGCGTAGCTTTTTTGCCGGGTTTATGTATACCTATCACTACGGCTTTTTTCCAGACGGCTGGAAAATAGCCCTGGGACATGGCCGCATTGAAGATGCAGACCAATAGAGCTATGATGTGGTCAGGAAGGAGTCTCAGCACCTCGTTCCTGATTCCATCGGGACCTGGGGACTTTCTAAGTTTGAGACGCTTTATGGCGGCCGAGACTTCGTCAAAAGTTATCGAGGTTAGGGTATCCGCGGGAGGAGACGCGAGTGCATGCTCTACCGACGACTCGATCGAACCGATATGAACAGTATCAGTATTATCAGTGTTTGGCGAACACTGTTTCTCTAAACTCGCGGCTAGACATTCTGCTTTATCTATACTATCGAACGCGGGAGGCAACCCGGGGCCTCTGTCGAGAGGAGGCATCGGGGTGGCGAGATCTGATTTCATAGTGCGCGTGAGTCTCCAGTACGACAGGTGAGACGGCCGGAGATCCTCCAGAAGCCTGTCCCACCTGTCGCCCCGAATCTCAGAGATACGAGTTTTAACTAACTTACGTAACGAACGTAATCGATCGCGGTTCTCTACAGACGGGTAAGCGTCGTGAGCTCGAGTCGCGGCGTTCTTTTCCGTGATCAACGCTTTCACGTCGTCAGGGAGTATAAAGCGGCGATCGTTCGCCGCTTGTACCTCTTTCGAGGTCTCTCTGACGGCGGTCTGAAGATAGTTGACCAGGGAATCGATAGCCGAATCCGCGTCGGCTCTAGACGTCAACACGTCTGGGATCCCGTCTAAAATGTCAGACGATGGATTTTCTTTAAAATAACGAGTTAAACTAACGTAATCAGCTACCCTGACCGACGGAGGGGTGAAATCTGAATCGAAACCTAACTGCAATACTACCGGGCGGTGATCTGAATCAAGTTCGTGTACGACTTGTATGAGTCGTACCCGAAGCGTGATATTTTTTAAAAGAGCTATGTCTAGTACTGACGGGCGACAGTTGTCTTGATAGTGCGTGGGTTCCGGAGGGGCTATGACGTCAAATGCGAGGACCCTACCTAGATTGTCGAGTATCCTCCCGTTACGAGAGGTTCTCGGACTATTCCAGATAACGTTCCCGCAGTTGAGGTCCCCCGCTATAATAACTGAATCTCCTAAGTTGAGTAGCGCTCGTAAATCGGTTTGTAATAACTCTTTGTTCGGCGAGAGATACGCGGATACTAATACAATAGACGGATGACCGGTCATACCTAGCGTACATACTGATACTTCCATATTGGTTAGAACGGGCGGATCTATCGGCATGCAATATAACGAACGCCTATAGTAAATTAAGGTGCCGCCCCCGCGGGTGACACGGTCGTTTCTAACTATGTTGTAGTTCGCGATTCTCGGATTGCGCATTTTCGGTTTTAAAAGCGTCTCCTGGACGAGGAGAACGTCAATCTGTCTATCGCGTAGAAAGGCAGCTACTAGATCGCGCTGTGTCCTAAGATTTCTCGCGTTAAAAAACGAAAGAGATAGACCGCGCGGTTTTATCCTATTCATAGCTGAGAATTTTTTTTCTGTGTTTTCGTGTGCTGTTCACAGGTCCGAAGCGAAGCAGAGCAAGCGGAGTAAGTTTTTATAATTTATTTTGCTTCTTTTGCTTTTTTCTAACTGTTATTTTCTGTGTTCTAGAACAAGGTGTCAATCGTTCGTTCGAGTGTCAATCCACGTCAATCGTATAGGCGGCCGCAAGGCCGGGCTTTGTTACTTTTCGGAGTGACAAAGAGTGCACTTTTCGGTGCGCCTGTAAACCGCACTTTTCAGTGCCTGAAATCGTACTTATCAGTACGCGTCGAGTCTCCGTAAGGCGTTCAAGAAAGAAGAGTTAGGGCTTCCCCCTAGGCTTCGTAGGTTCATCTGTGAGGCATTGCACTTCGCCCACAGCTCTTTTGGTCCGGACTCGGGATAGCTCTGCTTCGCTTCGGACCTGTGAACAGTACACGAAAACACAGAAAAAAACAACAAAGGAAATAGCAGGTAGGTGCGTAAGCGAAAATAAAAAATCTCACTCAAACACGTGGGTCGGTGTAAGTTACGAAAAAAACACGGAGCGCACGTGCGTACGCTACCGCGTCCAGATCGGAACTCTCTATCCAGACAAACTTGAACAGCGATTTTGTTTTATACTTGTACTAGCTTTTGGTCGCAATTACACACGCGTTAATATAAATTAAACCTGTCTCTCGGGAAAAGTTTTTTTCTTGGTGAAACATACATGGGATTCATGATACTCGGTTGAGTAGTTAAGTCGTCAAAGCGCAACAGACAAACAAACGCACTCATATTCACATCTATATAAAAAAAAAAGTTTTATTTATTTTCTTCTTCTATTTTATTTTTGGCAACCAATCTTCTAGTAGACTATTACCGCTATTGTCAAGTGAGTATCGATATTACAAGTTTCTTGATATAATTTCAATGAACTAACAAGATGGTGGCCATCTTGTTAGAACTTTCCTGGGAATTTTTGTGGCAAGTCAGAATCCATGCTCCGTGGTATTCTTTCCGATTCACTTCCCTTGTTCACAATAACCAAACTATATTACGTAAAGCACCACCAACATAACACAATATAGAGCCAGACAACACAAGATTATTGATAAAGACAACTACATGGCAAAATCCCGCCAAAAATAACCTTATTGTATTTTATAATGTACTTTGCATGACAGTACGTTTATTTTTATCATACTTAATTCATTAAAGAGTTTGTAACCCTTATAATACTTTTTCTTTACATATCTATCTATAAATAAAAATCTGTTGTAGGGTGTAGGTGAACGAACAACTCTACGTATTTGGTCAATTCATTTTTAGTTATGGTTGCAATTGCCAGGGCAAGGAAAATATGGCGAGTGAGTGAAACAAAATATATTAGAGATTTCTTCAAAAATATTCATAAATTGATGTTCACTTGTTTAGTCGCAGCTAGAGCAATTAGTTATTGTTTATTTTATTTTTGCCAACTAATCTTCTAGTAGAATTCATCTTCTTCCATAGTCAAGGATATTACAAGTTTCTTGCGTTCATATCAATGGTCTGACAAGATGGTGACCCGCTTGTTAGGACTTTCTAGTTTCTGTGGCAAATTAGAATCAATTCTCCGTGGTATTATTTCCATATACATCACTTATGCACAATAACCGAACGATATTACATAAAACACTACAAATACTACAAAATATGGAATCAAATAACACAAGATTATGAATAGAATATAAAATCCACTACATGACATTCCGAGATCCCATCAAACACTCAGAGCAGCTGGTTTATAATATTAGTTGAGATTTATTTTATTGAATCGCTGTACCATACAAATATACATGCAGAAGCTAAAATTAATATAAATGAAACTTGTCCAAACCGTATTAATTACCGACACAAATACCTTCTAGCGACCTCGTCCAGAACAAAATGCTTTTATTGTTCTACGGGAGATGCGTATTTTATCGGGATGAAAAATGGACTGACTTTTATCGACTTAAAGCTACTTGTGATAAGTTTTATTAGTCGTTTCGGTATTTTTACGACTTCTACAATATAAAATTATACTATGAGTCATTCATGCGTATTTCAATCTTAGAAGGTTTTGACCTTAATCAAGTGTTCAAGTCATGTATGTATTCGTACTAATAACTAGCTGTGCCCGCGACTCTGTTCGCCTGGAATTTAATGCAAAAAACAGTACTTCGTTTACACGTATCTTACATATTGTATTATTAGATACCAAAAAGTAAATCGAATTTAAAAATAAATCCCACTTCCGATATTAGAATACCAGAAATGGATTTATATAAAAAAATAACACCACTACATACACGAAAACTCACATCAACAATTAAATCTCAAGTAACACAATAATTCATAAAAACCCAGAGAAATACAAATAACAATGTAAATTGGAAAGAACTCACGCAATACAACAACAATCACGCGATACAACCTTCCAGAAAGACGACCGGGCAAGAATGTCCCCAGTGACTTTTTATTTCTTTTTTTTTCTCGAGCTGACTACGCTATTGACCCGACAGGGTCTTTACAGCTTCACCGGACTACTTCCCCAATGACTGGAGTCATTTCAGTCAAGATACGACCGGCCGATAACGTTCGACCAATGGCGTGTCAAGTCATTAGTAACACCCCCGGTGTAGCCAATAGTAGTACGAAGAGTGCTAACAGTGTAATATAAATTATATAATATTTTTTGTTTTTTTAAGAGATCTAATTGCATTTATCTAATCTTCTCTCATACTTAACTCGAGCCGTCATTAGAATTACAATAACTTTTTATAGCGTGGACCGATTTTAATGAAACCAAAATTAAATGTTATTTCAGGATATGCTTTATGATTATGAGGTATTGTCGCAAACGCAGTACTTTAGCAGTGATGCGTGTCCAAACAAACAGACAGACAATAGGAGCGAAGCACCACTGAAGAATGTTTCAAAATCGTTTCTTTTCCTTTGAGAGCTTCAGCTGCGTGTTAATTGGCCCAAAGTAACTATCCCATTCAATGTGATAATTTAAATGATACGCATATTGGGCTTGGCTGCACTGTTGAGCGCCTTTCACTGTACCTCTACTCCGCGGTCGGCTGTAATACGACATGCGATAGATGGGCTACAAAATCTGATGTATTGGGAGAAATGTTTCACTTAAATAATAGGGAAACGCATGTTACAATTATTAATGAAAAGCTTAAACCTAGCCTAAGATTAGAAGATTTGGCACACTTCCCCTCCCCCACTTCGACTTTTGATCCCCCATCCCCATCGACCAAACACAGGCTGGCAACGCACTTGCGACTCCTCTGGTCTTGCTAGTGTCTATAAACGGCGGTGATCACTTACCATCAGTTTGCCACCTATAATATAAAAAAATTGACTAACAGAGCAGCACTGAAATTGGCAACCTATCGATGTTGGTTGTAGATATATAGGCCACAGTAACAACCTTAATATCAGGCGAACCGAAATCCTCTTTGCTACTTTATAAAAAAACTCGACAAATATATTGAGCTTTAGCAAATAATTTTTGTTCATAATAAAAACTAGAATAATGTAAAAGGTCACAAAGCATAATATTTGAATTAAATTAATTTAGCAGAGACATTCTCGGGCATATTTCAATTTTCCTTAAGTGTTTGTACTTACTCGAGAAAAAAAACTTGAGAAGATCCCGGGAATGTCTAAGTGTTTTATAGGAAAATGGATCGGGGCCTAAGGAACCGCGGGCGAGTGCTACGAAAATATTTGTTTAAAATTTACCCCGAGTTCCGACGTTAGGAATATGGTATACGGTGTTTAAGCAAAAAACACCGTCATTTATTATGATATCAGAATTGAAAATTGAAGAGAATGACGAGTAAGCCAAGTTTGTTAGGTGGTAGAGCCACGCTGAAGCTATTACTGGTTTCAGTATGAATGGGTCGGCTCGCTCGGGGTACTACCACCCTCTCACAGAAAACCAACGTGAAGTAACAGTGCTTGCATTGTTGCGTTTCGTTCGGTCAGTAAGAGCACCGGAAGCCCAACTCCCTTCCCCTTTCTTCCCTCCATTCCCCCTTCCCTTCCTCTCTCCCCCAACACAGGCTGGCAACGCAGTTGCGACTCCCCTGGTGCTGCAAGCGTCTATGGACGGTGGTGATCACTTAACATTAGGTGACCCACCTGTTTGTTTGTCTGCTATAACATAAAAAAAACACTATTAATACTTGGGATTAGTAAAAAGCCGAATTAGTCTTCTAATAGATATGAATATACAATTATTCCCTTATATTCGTAAAGTTATATTTCTAAAGAATAGCTGCAATTGAAATTTGCACTTTTCTAAAGTAGTTGTACAAATTGAACAACTTTATAACAAAATATTAAACATATGTGTAGAAAGTGTATTCCACTTTACTTTAAAGTCAACGGAAGTTAAAACAAAATGTTAGTAACTTGAACTATCGTCTTTTAATTCCTTCTTATTAGAAAACGTACCTCTTTAAGTACGCTTATAATTACTTCATTGTTTAAAATGAGACTTTAATTATTTAAGGATATATATAAATTAATGTACCTAAATGACGCTCTAAGTTAATTCACTTGAGTCATCAGGTATCGCATTAAAATGCTACTTTCTATCGAATGAGATTCACAATTACAATTATTTTATTTTATTCAGCAACATGTCCTTAACAACTCAGAGAGCAATAATTTAGTATGACGAATAGATAACCATAGAGACAAAGGATACCTTATTGCTACGTTATCGAAGCCTGATAGTATTGTTGCATTTTTAGTAGCTACAGTAGACTGCTATTTAAAAAAAAACCATGTAAATAACTAGATCAACGGAACTGTATAGGTTAGTGGCCAAATATCTTTATAAAATCATTTTATTTTACTCTAAACTGTAAGAAATTTTCTGAAACTTTTTTTCAATACAGTAAGATTTATTTTTGACCTGATATTGGAAACTGTGAAAAGGCTCACCGAATAAAGAAGTACTCGTCCTATTCAATCATTTCATACCTCCTTGTATATCATCAAAGAAGTTGTGTGTTCAAAGTAAGGTCATATAATTTAATTTGCAAAAGCACTTTTTATACACGAAGAAAAATTTCTTACATAAGCAGACAGTGTTGTATGCTACTATAATTCGTTATAAAGCCTCATTTATGTCCAACCTCTTTGATTTTAAACTATTTGATAAAACTACATTTTTATGTCTAATTGTGACGAAGAAGAAAAAATTTGTTTCTCATCAGATATTATATTATTTGATTTGCAATGCAAAGTAGAAATAGAAAAATAATGTAAAATACCTGGAGTTGTAAATAACTGATAATAATACTCGGAAATAAATAGTTTGTTGGAGTTTTTGGCGGGATCTTGGTCTGTCATGTAGTGGATTTTATTTTTTATTCATAATCTTGTGTTACTTGACTCTATACTGTGTAAAATTGGTGGTGTTTTATGTAATATAGTTTGTTTATTGTGCATAAGTGAAGTGAATGGAAAATAATACCACGGACCATGAATTCTGAGATGCCACAAAAATTCCATGGAAAGTTCTAACAAGTTGGCCACCATCTTGTTAGTTCATTGAAATTATATCAAGAAACTTGTAATATCGATACTCACTTGACAATGGCAGTGATGGTCTACTAGAAGACTGGTTGCCAAAATGGAATGGAAGGAGAACTTGTAATACTATTAACTACTTGACAATGGCAGTAATAATCAAAAAGATTGCTTGCCAAAAATAAAGTTAAAAAATAGCTTGTTAAATACAAACGATAAGTATCCATTTATTGCTGTGAAGATATAGAAAAGTTTTAGTGGTTCATTTATGATAGTCAGAATAATTAAAAAAATATTTTAATAGATATTTTTTGGTTTTACCGAAAAAAGTTGTAATATATATGTATCAAATCAGCTACTTATTAAATCTTTTTATCCTTGCTATATCCGTGCATCGGTCTGTCGTACATGTACATGTTAGGTTAAGCGTTTTTAAGGATTTTGTGAATGCTTTTTCTCCGCCTGAGATAAGATGTCGTGAGATTTCTCTCGATCTCCTTCCCCCTCCTCTAACCTCATGTGAGATCTTCCAAAAACTTGTATTTCGAGTTGTACCGGTAATGTATCGAGTATCCAGTATTTTGCATTAAAAAAAACGAGTCAAGTCAAACGTAAGTCGTCAGAGTCATAGACCAAGATGCAGGTACAAGAAGGATAATCGTTAATTAACATATTATATATACATATGTAAGACTGCAAGATAGCAGATGGACCAAACGAATCACTACGTGGAAGGTTCCTAAAGAAAAACAATATAGAGGAAGACACAAGATGGCGTGACGAAATCGCAAGGACAGCGGGCCGAAACTGGTTAAAAGTGGCCCAACGAATCAATGGACTTCTCTGAAGGAGACCTTCACCCGAGGTGGGTTTCTTTTTTTAGATTCTAGATCTAAACGTAGATTTAGAATAGTTATAAGATGTTTTTCACACACTGTTATTACTTTGTAAAAAATGATGAAGCTCAGGTTCATTCGCAAGGATATTAATCTACGTCCATCGACACGGTATCTAAATACTAAGCAATCATCACTTTAACTTCAACATTTAATAAAAAGAAACAATATATAATAAACTAGTTAGTTGACAATAGACTATTTACATACGTAACAAGATATGGCAACGTTCACAATGAAGTCAATTCCGCAAGATAACCGCAATGCGATAATGGAATTGCTAATTGGGTACTGACGCCAGGTACACTATCTTGGTAAATCGCAGTTTGGGTTAATTAATTGCAGCCATCTACCAACGTCTATATATGACTTTATTGTTAACATTGCTAATACCTACATGTAGATCTTCCTGTTCAATTTAGGCAACCTAACATTCATTGATGATTTTGTTTTTATTTACAATATAGAAATACTTTTGAGGTGTAAAAGGTGTCGAATAACATCTAAGACTTGAGACATCCAAGCCAACCTCACCTACACGTGGTGCACGCTACTGAATAACGAACGAGGCAATGGCGAAAGCGGGGTGGTAGGGTTTTAAAGCCTGACTTTAAAACATACATGGTGGTTGCGACCCACCACCATGTATATGGCGAAAAAGCCCGTCATAGTGATTCGCTTCTACGGGTCGCTTTCCGGGATCAGCCTGTGCATATCCAGCTTTTCGCAGGCTGGCATGACAGCGGCGACCGGCGATGGATAGTGTGTCACTCGGTGGTCGTCGTTGTTTTTGGATTGTACTGTGCTTACCATCAAGCAATTTCCGTGATACAATAAAAAAAAAACTTGGAATCAACCATATTGAATGTTACATTATAAATTCGCTCTTCCTCAACATATTCATATATTCTAGTAACTTTGAGCATAATTTCAATATTCTTACAGTTTTTTTGTTGTAATTTATAGGTTTTAGCGTTTGAGCACATGCTTACCTAATTTTAAATGACGATGTGGTCTAACATGGTAAACACGCTAAATCTAGAGGGGGCTGGATCTCAAGTGCGTGTGCCGGGACGCACCAACAGGTGCTTGACGACAGATTTTCAACTTGAGGGCTGTTGCTTGCAGGCGGACTTAGAAAAATAGTGCCAACGTGCTATGGTTATATCACGACTTTTTCCCTCACCGGAAGCTCCGAGTTGTTGCTAGGATTCGAACCTACGTCCATCGACTCTGAGTCCGAATACGCTATCAACTATACCATCATCGCTTCAAAGGTTCAGGGAAAATGTAAAATATTTGAATCGTTACATTTGAAAATGGACGAAACCAGTTTTAATCACTCATACGAGATTTTTACTTTTGTTTAATATTTCAGTCTTTAGACACTGTAAAGGAAGTCCAAATTACACTGTTCATAAGATTTTTAAAACTTGTCCATGTATAAAATGTGAATATATAAAACAAAACTCAAAATCTTATCGACTTAACTAATTTTGAAATGTAAAGACTCATATGTGGATACTTTTTTTTTGCAAAAAGTAAGAAATTGAAACATATCTTTATGGGAAGTGTACACGATTTATCAAACTAAATTCCTGTTACGCTTTAAGTGTTTTGTAATTACGAGTATGAGAATATAATTAATAATTAATTAGAATAAAACAATTTAAAGCTTTCAATACCATAAGGTTTCGGAGAGTAAATATTAGCATTCAACTGTTTATGTTAGTTTCTGTAAGTATAAAGTTTATGAAAGTCATTAAAAACTGCATTACAAAGAGTAGGTTTCTTAGAATTGTGTGGGAAATACTTAAATAATTAATATTTATTGTTTTCGCGAATTGATTTGACATTTTTTTTATGTGAAAAGGAGGCAAATGAACAGGTGGGTCACCTGATGTTAAGTGATCACTACTGTCCATAGATACTAGCAACACCAGGGGAGTCGCAAGTGCGTTGCCAGCCTGTGTATGAGCGAGGGGTAGTGAAAGGAGAAAGGGGAAGGGAAAGGAAATGGGCCTCCGGCGCTCTCACTAACCGAACGAAACGCAACAATGCAAGCACTGTTACTTCACGTCGGTGTTCCGTGAGAGGGTGGTAGTACCCCGGGCGAGCCGACCCATTCATGCTGAAACTAGTAATAGCTACAGCGTCGCTCTACCACCTTCTATTTATTACTGTCGTGTTCGAGATACAATCTACTTCCATATCTTTATATATATAATTCTTCCGTCCGTGTGTATGTGACTGAACTCCTACTAAATGGCTAGACATATTTGCATGAAATTTTTTGTGTGTATTCAAGTGTAATCAAAAATGGTTTAGATTCACAATTAAATCTACTAGGTGGTGCTGCGGTTGATTTTTAGGATTTTTTTCTTATCAAGGCACGACAACGTCCATCGACCCCACTTTTTCTGTATGAATAATTCAAATAATATCATAATTCAATACATAAGCCCCAATTTCCAAATTGGGAAAGATGTTTTCATTAGTGGCATCGTGAAATAATATACGTGTATTGAAAACACTATGAATGTTAGGATCATTTAAGTATTTGAAAAGAATAAAAGTGAACAATACTGTGTTGTATATATGCTTATAAAAAATTAATATGCCTGTATTACAATCGTCGGCATCTTAAAGTTCATTTCATTCGTGAGAATATTTGATGGTTATAAAACAATCTCATTCCATTTATCGCTAAAATATTCAACACCGTTAAAAGGTTTCTCTCAAAATGAAGCATACACAAAAATACTGAAAAATATTTAAACATTTTAAACGAATTAATAAAAAAAAAGTCAGTGTCTGTAATAATCGTATGATAGAAATGAGAACTTATAAATACAAATTATGCATACACATTTATCAATAAATGGTAGTAATATTTATGTACGCACATATATAGACTCGAAATATTAAATTGATAATACAGAAAATTATGTAGTTTATTTTGTTAGTATAGTATATAACATTTATTATATAGTATATTTTATAGTAGTATATTTTTTGCAAACGATCTTGTAATAGGCTATTACTGCCATTGTCGAGTAGGGAATGATATTACAAGTTTCTTGTGATCGTTTCAATTAACTAACAAGTTGGCGGCCATTTTGTTAGAACTTTCCAGGGAGTCAGAGAGTTTGAAGGTGGTAGAGCCACGCTGTATCTATTACTAGTTTCAGCATGAATGGGTAGGCTCGCCCGGGGTAGTACCACCCTCTCAAAGAACACCGACGTGAAGTAACAGTGCTTGTATTGTTGCGTTGCGTTCGGTCAGTGAGAGCACCGGAAGCCCACCTCCTTTCCCCCTTCCCGTTCCTCTTTCTCCTTTCCCTACCCCTCCCTCATACACAGGCTGGCAACGCACTTGCAACTCCCCTGGTGTTGCTAGTGTCTATGGACGGTGTTGATCACTTAACATCAGGTGACCCACTTGTTCGTTTGCCTCCTTTTGAAAAAAAGGTTTTGTGGTAAATCAGATTCCATGCTCCGTGGTATTATTTTCCATTCACTTGTGCACAATAACCAAACTATATTACGTAAAACACCATCAATATTCCAAACATATAGCGAAATAATACAAGATTATGAATAAAGTTTAGAAACCACTACATGACATTCCAAGATCTCATCAAAAACTCCTAGTACGTAATAATAAAAATATAATTATTGGAACGAAGCACTCCTTGTTGGACAGTAAAAGCGCTTGATGTCGAGAGGAGCCGAGTAAACTCGATCCAAAGTTACGGTTCCAAATGTGACGATTCACTTTTGTTCACTGTTCAGTGCGCCTTATAATATGTTAACACCAGCCTGTAATAAACTCACTGTTGCGCCAAAGCCTCTTCACTGAGGAACGTACGAGCAGAATTATTATAACATATCCAATGATTTCAAGCGGAAAACTCTAAAGTTCTATATTTATTTCACATACGGTGGTACTACAAGAACATGCATGTTTTTCTTCACCGTCGACCGACAGTGTTATTAAATTAAATCGGTACACGTCGAAGTTCAAACCTACGGGAATATAATTACTAGCCAAAATACTCGATCAATACGATTTGTTATTAATTTTTGAAGTAAAGTATCATTATACCTATTATTATTTGTTTCGATGTTATACATCACTACATACTATAAAACAATGTCCTCCGCCACATCTTTCTGTCTGTCTGTTCGCGGTAAACTCAAAAATTACTGAACAGGTTTTCATGCAGTTTTCACCAGTAGATAAAGTGATTCATAAGGAAGGCTGAGGTATACAATTTGTCAAGATTTTTTAAATAATATAATACGTATTTATATAAAGCTAAATTTGTGTCATGCACAAAATAGCGTTCTTCAGAGCGGTCAAAAAGTTTGACGCAGACTGTATCTGATATTTTCTATGATGATGCTCGATATTATTTTTATGACAATGAGAAACTATAATTTGATTGTATTTTTGATATATTTATTTTCTTACATAAATAATGACGGCGATCAAAGACACCACGATATAAAGAATGTACCAGAATAGAATGACAAAATTTTTTAAAACTTTATCTGTATGACAACTCTAATCTCCAACATTATTCTATAAATTTGCATAAAGTTTTCATCATATTTATAATGTAAGTAAGGTTGTAATGTATTCACAATTTTTTACAAATCTTATATATGTCAGAGTGTATATGTAGAGCCTGTAGAGAGCCGAACACACGGATGGCATTATCCTCCATTTGTATGTATTTTCACAACACGACCGACACTATGAAATGAAACGACGACTTCTTCGATTCTTTGTCTTTTAATACTTTTACAATAATCTCAGAGACAACGCCCTCGGAGACAATAATTATCACTTAGCGACAATAACGATAGATCTCATGATCTCACAAAGAGTAAAGAATAAAATGAATCTTGTACAAACTCTTGCAAGCACTTATAAAGGAATCGCCTACCTTCACCTACCAACAATCCAAGTGAAGGAAGTCGTAGTTTAACGAAGTACTTAATCTATGATGTTGTACATAGTTACACTTGATGTTCGCTAATAATCCTAATTATAAATAAATAACTATTTTAACACCATACATTGAATAATTACGTTGTCATTAATTATTTCAAAGTAATTCACCGTTGTAACAACCGAAGTACTTACAAATCCTTATTTGCTATAAAACTCATTTTAGATCGACAATTATTCTAGTAATTACAAAGTAATACTAATAACATAGTACAATGCCAATATGTTTTAATTACATTGTTATTAATTCTAAATAGCAACTTTACTATTCTATCTCGACTGCACATAGAATGGATTTCCGGTTTTAATGAATAACAAAAGGTTCCAAATGTTACTTAAATCTAGAATAATCCTATTACAATTTCACATGTCCGATTTTAATTATCGTGACACTAATTTAGGTCTACTTTAAATCAAGAATGTAATCAAGTTATTAATGTTATTGCACGACGCCACTATTTCTTAAGATGGTGTCTCGCGTCGTATGGCGTGACACCGGCTTATTTAGTTACTTCTATCAGTGCTTATATGAATAAACATGTGGAATGCTTAGAAGTTATGAACAGTTTAATCTAATCTAAATTACTCAATATTCTACAAGAATCCACATTAACAATAATTAAATAGAAGTGCATTAACAACACATTGCCTATATTGATTAACATAGAAAATAATAGATGGCGGTGTTAGCAAATTTTCGACTGCTGGATGCTCCCACTATGACGTATATATAAAAATGCAGTGTCACGATGTTTATCCACGATGAACTCCGAAACTACTCAACCGATCTTCAGGAAAGTTGGCATTTATGTATAATTTGGTCAAACTTGAGAGATAGGATGATTTATATTTCGATTAATGGCCTCGATAGTTTATAATTGCAAATTAAATTATTGTCAATGTTGATTATTGTTATTAAGTGCAAGTTTCATCAGTCTCCAACAGATGGCGCTTTAAATTAGTTTGTTGACAGAAAACTATATGACCGACTGATATAGATAAGTGATCCATAGTAACGCATCGCCGAGTCAGCTTGTAGAAGATAATTATTTAGAAATGTAGTTGATAGTAATTCTTAGAAAGAGTAGAAACTAAAAGAACAAATGAAAATGTTAATTTATATTATTACTTTATTATTAAAATGAATTAATAGAGATAACAATTATTGTTAAATATCTGTTGTTAGTGAATTTATTTACCAGTCGCTCGCAGCGCAGTTGTACAGTCGTGAACGCAATTTAGTTTTAATCCCTCGAGCAACAACAGAGTTCGGAACGCCCGACACGGTATTCGGTTGGATTAATTAGTTTCACGCTTGCCTTGTTGATCCGGTGAACTGATGATTGTAGATTTTATAGAACCAGGCGATCTGTGTTAGTTTGCTATTAATATTGATTTTCTCTGGTGTGTCACTCCTTCGTAAACATATGGGATGTTTTTCCTCGGGTATTATTTATTTTAATTCGAACTTTAAAGTGAAAAAACTTTAGTCGCGTTGATGTTATTTTTTGGCAGGATATAAATTTATAATTTCGCGTTATGATATGGTAGCAAGTTTGACCGACCGTATTGCTATTACGCGGCTTGCGTCAGACTAGCGACGCCTATGCCCATGTAATATTGATATTTTGCAGCTCATAATACGTTTGATTGATTAATAGACTTTATAAAAATGTATATAATTATTGTTCGGTGTGCCAATAGTTTAAATAATTCACACTATAATTAATTTAAATATTCAAAAAAGAACAGTTATTCCATCATTTTGAGGTTTCACTTCTATCGACAGTCCATATGACTTGCTTCAACTTTTTTTCAGTGTGGACGCGTACGTGAAACTTTTTTACGTACGAGGTATGTTGACGGTATATTTATCCATGTATCATCAGGCTGTATATAGCGACTGTAGCTTAAAGCTAAGTGATAATGTGTCCGAACAGTATGTCGATCGACGTAAGCTATAAAAATTCCGACGAACCGAATCATCTAAAACAATAAAACTATAGCATGGTGGTATGATTTTTCTATTGCCCGCTTGACGAACTACAACACCCAAGTTTATCAAGTGATCAAAAACATAAGTGTATACCAATAGCTGCTCTTGAGTACCAGTTGTGGTACCATTTTAAGCCCCATCAGATGAGAGTTTTGGTAAGTGGTAGAGCCACGCTGAATCTATAACTGGTTTCATGAATGGGTTGGTTCAACCGGAGTACTACCACCCGACCCACAGAAACACCGACGTGAAGTAACAGTGCTTGCATTGTTGCATTTCGTTCGGTCAGTGAGAGCGCCACCTCTCCTCTCCTTCCCCCTAAATACAGGATGGCAACGCACTTGTGACTCCCCTGATGTTGCAAGTGTCTATGGACGGTAGTAATCACTTAACATCAGTTGACTCACCTGTTCGTTTGCTTCCTACGATATAAAAAAAAGACTGATCAAACCTACAAAATATAAAATAAATATGTCTTCAAAATTAAAGTTGCAAAATTATAAAAACCAGTGGTCGTTCAGATTTTAATTGATTTCATTTTTTTTAAGAATACAGTTATTTCATTGTTATTTGTATTCACATCTGCCAGCAGCTCTTATGAATGCCTCAATTATTTTTTTAATTTTTACTTTTAAGGCACTTGGTTATTATTTGAAATTGATTTATAGCGATAGCCTAACTTTTATACTTAATTCTTCTGTCCGTGCGTATGTAACTGATCTCCTCCTAAACAGCGAGACAGATTTTGATGACTTTTTTTGTTTTATTGTGTGGATTCAAGAATGGTTTAGATTTACAAATTGAACCGGTAGGTGGCACTGTGGATTATTTTTATGATTTTTTAATTATCAAGTCAGAACAACGTCCGCCGAGCACGGTGGTTTAATATAAAGTCTAAAGAGAGTACTATGTTTATGTGTTTTCCTCTATACATAAGATATATTCGTAAGACAATAGAGGCAGATAAAGTACCGGGTGTTAGCTACTTATTAATAATGATAACGGTCGGCCGGTGTTATCGCAACGTGCAACCAAGCGAGCACTATGCAACAACATACAGAGCATACGTTGTTTACATTCGAGTGACGATAAAAAAACTAATATTAATTTTATTGATATATTACTTTAAATTACAATACAAAACAAAATAGTATATTACCAAATAACAGAATAATTGACTACAATTTATAATTATAGTTGTTATAAAATAACACTATATTATAAATTCATTATTGCTCATAATAAAACCAACGAAACTACGTACTCATTATCGCTCTATAAAATATAATATATTACTTCATTATTCGAACTTATTATTATAATATTATATTTTAATGCTTTAAAATGATCTCGAATGTGCTGTGAAATTCTTATAAAGTAGATGTATTAATAAATATACATAGTTTTGTTATATACATTCAATTCCAAATATTGACATAAATAATTGTTACAAACGGTACCGAGTATGAATATAAGGTCAAATATTCGTTGTCTCTTTGTACGTCGAAATTTAACTTAAAAACTTCTTGATCGATTTGTACAGGAGAAGTGTAAGACGTTCCTCAATTGATAACTTATAAAAAATATCGATAGTATACCTACGTGGGAAACGAAACGTAATATGTTACTGAAAGGAAAAGATATAAAGAAGAAGGGGGGATAAGACGTTCATAGATAGGTTGCTCATAAGTTTTACTTTGCAGTATTTGGGAGGATTATAGTCTGTCATGACGTTGATTTTATATTTTATTCATAATCTTGTGTTTGTATCTATATTTTGTAATATTGGTGGTGTTTTACGCAATATAAATCGTTTATTGTGCACAGATGAAGCGGATGGGAAATAATACCACGGAGCGTGAATTCTGAGATGCCGCAAAAACTCCATAGAAAGTACTAACAAGGGAGCCACCATCTTGTTAGAACATTGAAATTAGCATAACACATTTGTAATATTATTACCTGCACGATAATGGCAGTAATAATCCGGAAAACTAGTTGCAAAAAATAAATTTTTACAGAGTTTAACTTTTTTTTTAATTAAAAAAAATGTAGTCTCCCTAAAGTTTCTGCTTTATTAATCTGAGCTATTCTCACAAATATTTGGAAATCTCTCCTTGTTTCTTTCTATTACTTACGAGCGCGCGTGCGTGCGTATATGAGATAAATTAATATTAGTTTGTTAAATACTGGATATGTGGAAATTTAATTAAACCTTATTTATATTTAACTATTATATTTTCATTTAATGTACAATTAATTGTTTTGTATTTATTTTTTAATGAATGTTCTGAAATATTAGATGGAACTTTTCAGTTACATTGTTTACTTTTTGTTAAGAAACTTCATTCTTGATGGAGTGCTCCGAACGCGCTTATTTATTTATTCACTATTGATCTTTTTAGAATTTGAAATTGAAAACCTACAATAGTTATCACTTAAAAAGTATGTAAAATTAAAATTACGAGACGAATATAATTACTGTGTAATAAAGTGTACAAAACCACGAGCAAAATGAGTGAGTAAAATAAGTAACGAAAATTACATGAACTATGAATATCGTGTTTTGAATAATTTACGTTTGCTGTGAAAATAATATGTAAATTGTAACGAATCACGTATTTCTAGTAAAAGATTAAACAATTATATCAAATTATTATATATGAGATAAATAAATCCCATCAAATTAAATTAATAAATGTAATATAATATTGTAAACAAGAATGTTTGTGAGGTTGAAACTTTACAGTAATATATATATCATTACATAGTATGAAACAAAGTCCCTTACCGCGTCTGTCTGTCTGTTTGTTCGCGATAAGTTGAAAAACAACTGAACGGATCTTTATGCGGTTTTCACCAGTGGATAATGTGATCCACGACGAACGTTTTGGTATATAATTTGCCCAGGGTTTTTTTTATAATCAGGGCGGGACATCGTCTGCCGTGCCCGCTAGTATATATATAGAGTATACTAACATTTATTTTAATATGTATATAAATACTTTTATTTTGTTATTAACTATTGATCGATCGAGATCAATTTCCGTGAAAATAATGACATTATACAATATTTTCAAGTTACTAACGGTTTATGTAGTGCACGCCGAGTTAGTTCTTAGTTGGCAGGATTTATCCCAAGTTTTTCTTTTATTAGATCTACGAAACTGTGTTTAATCTTACAATTTGAAAGTATATATTGTGTATAACTAAAATTAAATACTTTTTGACGTAAACACAGCTCATTACATTGTATGAAATGGTGCGTATGTAGAAAAATATAAAGGGAAAATATTTAAAACTAAAATTTAGGTTACAAAAATAAAAGTCTCAATCACAAAAAAAACAACACTAATATAAGTGTATTATTTTTATAGTTACTTTCCTTAAAATATATAGCAACTACGAAAGCTTATAGTTTGAAGGAAAATCAAAACGGTTTTGCTATTGTTATGCCTTAACAAAACTTATAAGTTCCGGGAGTTCTCGAGTTATTTCATAGTTTGTTTATTTAATGTTAAAAGTGCCTCAAACACAGCTTGGAATAACACTGCAAAAGTTTTTAATAATAACGACGATGAAGTTATCTGTTCAACGTAAATAACGTTGAATAGAACGTTATTTTGACATTAAACACCTTATATATTTATTTGTTTTATTTTTGGTAACGTATCTTCCAGATTACTACTGCCATCATAGAGTGGGTAATATTACATGGCCTCCCTTGTTAGAACTTTCCAGAGAGTTTTGTAGCGGAAATCATGCTGTTGCGTGTTATTATTTGCCATCCACTCCACACAATACACAATAAACAAACTATATTATGTATAATGGCACCAATGTCACAAAATATAGAGTCAAATAACACGAGATTTTGAATAAAACAATGCCAATAAATAAAGGCACTACATGACAGACCAAGACATCGCCAAAAATAACCCTTCTGGTTATTTTATTTAAGTTTTTTTGGCAGAGCTATTTATTTGAATAGTGACTTTTGTATGACGATTATTAAAAGGAATTATTTTCCTGTATTCATGTACCCATATTATAATATAGTATATAATTTTTTTAATTTAAATAAATCAAATCAATAGTCATAGTGGTAGCTAGTCAATAGTACGGACAGTAAGTCCATAATATGGTGTGAAAAATCACACTAATTATTATATCAAAGATATATTGTAGCTTAAATTTTCTGTCTAAAAAAACACTAAAAAATCGCATTCAATTGCAGTCAAGTCTTCTTTTATATCATCATAATATATATTAATACGTGAAGCCTAAACTTTGTATCCCTTTTTAACGGAATTGGGCGAACGGATAGACGTGAAATTTGGCATAGTTCAAGTTTATATGGAGGAGAAGTGCAGAAAGCTATTTATATTATATAAAATGCATTAGAAGTACATTAAATTAATTAAAATATGCATTACTCACACTACTGCTTCAATTTTACACAACATATACACACATGTAAATAAAAAAGACATTTTGACATCTGTCAATAAAGGACTTCAAAGAAGGTTGTGAAGGAGGTTGCTATGCTCAACTGTATGTATTATTTTATTCTTACGTTCCAATTACCCTTTTTCATTCTACATTCAACAATGATATTATAACATACAACTATTATTATAATATTTATCTCTTTAAAAAATCAATGAATTATGGTCGTCGACCACCAGTATGTTTTAAAAACGAATTCTTATGCAAATAGCTAGACAAAAGAAATCAATTTTTTCATATTTATTTCAGGACAACGACTGGTATATCTATCTCGACGTATCGCGTCATCGTCCAATAGATTGAAGTTTTAATAAGAATCAAGTTTCACTCTAAACTTTAGCGTGTGACTTGTTAGTTTTAAAAGTAAACTTTGGGGACTTTTTCTATTAAATTATAAAGATTTTCTCATCTTAGATTTTCTTTTGTAATACTTTTATTTTATTTAAAGTCTTTTTTGATTTAAATTGAATACATATTAGGGGTTATTTGAAACAACTCAGTAAATTATTGAAACTTGTCTTTTATACTATCATAAGTTCATAAGTGCTTCTATATCTTGTATTACCACCTTAGCTAAATAAAGTCAAACATTTTTAGAGCGCCGGAGGTCCCCCTCCCCTCCCCTCTCCTCTCCCTATCCCGCCCCTAACCCTTCCCCCCAAAGGGTGGTAACGCACTAGCGACTCCTCTGGTGTTGTTAGTGTCCATGGACGCTGGTGATCACTTAAAATCAGGTGGCCCACCTGTTCGTTTGCCACCTATGACATAAAAAAATATATTATAGACACGGAAGGTAGTTTGTTTGTTTGATACGCTTCCACGTCATAATTACGCAAGCGAGTATAATTAAATTTTACATACATGTTGCCAGGAGAATAGGAAAGGATGTAAGGTGCTTTGATACAAAAAACAAATGTGTCCGAGTGATCGGTTATATGTAATTGAACGCGAGCGAAGCCGCGGGAAAAAGCTAGTTTTACATACGTAATTGTTATTTACTATAGCTGTTTGTAGGTAGCGTTAATCCCTATTTTATTTTAATCGTATTTTATATTGTAAGTTACCGTCGACGAGGTATTTTGTTTATATATAGAACGGAAAAACTAGCTAAGTCTATATTTTCAAATAAATTTTTAGTAGTTTACTAGCGGGCCCGGTAGACGTTGTCCCGCCCCGACTATAAAAAAAACCCTGACAAAAACAACAACAAAAACCTTCCTCATGAATCACTTTATCCACTGGTGAAAGTTGCATGAAAATCCGTTGAGTAGTTTTTGAGTTTATCGCGAACAAACAGACAGACAGACGCGGTAGGGGACTTTGTTTTATACTATGTAATGATAGCCACAAAAAAACTTATTTCATAATATGACTACGTAGAACAAGTTTAAAAAACACGTGGTGTCAAACTTTTTTGTTATTGTTTGTTATTTTAATTTATTATAGGTGGCAAACGAACAGGCGGGTCACCTGATAAGTAAGTGATCACCGCCGGCCATAGACACTAGCAACACCAGGGGATTCGCAAGTGCGTTACCATCCTGTGTTTTGGGAGGAGGATGGAAGTGGGGGAGGGAGGTGGGCCCTCGGCGCTCTCACTGACCGAACGAAACGCAACGATGTAAGCACTGTTACTTCACATCGGGATTTCTGTGGGTCGGGTGGTAGTACCCCGAGCGAGCCGACCCATTCATGCTGAAACCAGTAATAGCTTCAGCATGGCTTTACCACCTAAGCATCAGCATGGCTCTACCACCTATTGTATTTCTTCTTTAATAGTGAATTACTAGCTAAGCCCGTGAATTTACCACATCGGTTATTATTATTTATTATTATATATTATTAGGCATATTTTAAACAGACATACATTCCAAATACATATAACACACAAAGTTTCCTTTCAAAATCATTCATTCCAAAATAAACATTCTAACGTATTCAAGTCCAACATAAAATGCTTTTAAAATTTAAATAGACTCTCCTGTAAAGTTTTGTAAATGTGACTTAGCCAGTTTTTCCCTTTAGCCCTGCATATGGAAAATCTTTTCACGCTAAGGAAAAGTACTTAAAGATTTAAGGCCCATAACTTTCAGGGATTTTTTTTTACATATCCAACAAATTTTCAGGGCTGCACTGAAAAAATATAGCTAAAATAAAATCACCCTAATACTAATCATATTTTTAGAAATCAATGATCTTCTAGTATTTAATATATTATTACAGAATAATTATATCATCTAAAGATTATAGAATAAACAAAATATGAAACATATAAATGTTACTGATTAGTAAGCAACCCGTTGTTAGCGCAGATGTTCCAACAATAATTAAAAAGTTAATTGATCTCACGGGAGACATTATGAGATACGTAATAAATCCTATTAAAGGTCGTCTCCGTGACGTCCTATTTTCATTACGACGGTAAGAGAATTCTTGTCACGTTTTGTACTAAATCTAAACACTGAACATTATAGCAACGTTACCTGATGTCTGCGTCCTTATTCTATCTTATTTAGAAGATTAATAAAACAATAAATAATTATAGAAGTTAAACTCTTTGACCGCCTTGATAGTAAAGTAGTAATGTGATTAAATGTATTAAATTAATAATGTAATATGTAATTTTATCTTTTTTTTTTTTCCTCGAACTGACTACGCTTTGACCCGGCAGGGTCTTCACAGCTTCACCGGACTACGGTAATTTTATCAAAACGTTAGTAACGCAACGTTTCTAACGCAAAAAGGATTTTTTTTTTGAACTGTCTATGCTATTGACCTAGTAAGGTCTTAACAGCTTCACCGGACTACTAAGGCAAGCGCTTAAGGCACTCAGCCGATTTTATTTGACAACTAGCTCAAGGGTGCATGGCATACCTCGGCTTGGGCTGTTGCCTGATACATGCTATTCGCGACCTATCTTTTTTTTTTTTTTTTTTTTTT
>MU158783.1:345307-386386 GCA_015888305.1 Antheraea pernyi | reverse complement strand
AGTGAGCCAGTAACCCGCCCCCGAAGGGGCGCTACGTTCCCCCGGTGGGCGATGAGCCGCCTCGACCGGGAGCTAGCGGAAGAGGCAGCAATCGTCCAGGCCTGGTCGTTGTCCCCCCCGGACAGCGATATCGACGCGTCTGCAGCCCGCCTCCGTGATGCTCTCACGGAGGTTTGCGACGCGTCGATGCCGCGAAGCGTACACCGCCCAAAGAGGAGGGCGGTGTACTGGTGGTCGCACGAAATCGCGGAGCTTCGTGCGGCCTGCTCCGCGGCCCGGCGGCTGTACGGGCGCAGCCGCCGGCGACGGACCAATAGGGACCCCGAGGAGGAGGCCCGGCTGTATGGCGACTACAGAACCTGCAGGAAGACGCTGCAGGTCGCCATCAGCCGGGCAAAAGAACAGGCATGGGGGGAGATGCTCCAGGAGCTGGAGAGGGATCCGTGGGGGCGCCCGTACAAGGTGGCCCGGAAGAAATTCCGCGGCCAGGCCCCCCCGGCAACGGAGACTCTCCAGCCGGAGGTGGCTGAGAGGGTCGTGGGAGCATTATTCCCCGGCCCTCCGGAACTCGCCCCTCCTCCTATGCCTCCTGCTCAAGTGGCAGAGGAGGTGCCGGTCATCCCTCCCCCGGTTACGGAGGAGGAGATGGGGAGAGTGATTGAGCGCCTCCGCGTCACCGGCCGCAAGGTGCATGTGTAAGCGTGTATGCGTGCACGTGTGTGGAGGTGATATGTGTAATGTTGTCGCAGTGATGTAAGATTTTGTGTGACTGTATCGCGCGAGCAGCGTACTCAAGGGCTCCACGCCGAGGGAACGGACCTAGGCTTGAGTCGCTGCCGAGGGAGGCCTAAAAAAACGCAAAAAGCACGAATTATGGGTAAAGGAGAGAGAAGAACCATTTAATAAAATGAGAAATATAGACGATTAAGTAAAGAGTTTTTGGCGGGATCTTTGAATGTCATGTAGTGAATTTTTAAAAATAAAATTTTATTTCCAATTTTCATAATCTTGTGTTAATTGGCTTTATTTTTTATAATATTGGTGGTCTTTTACGTAATACGGTTTGGTTATTGTGTACAGGTGAAGTGGATGAGAAATAGTACCACGGAACAATATATTATTTCTTGCCAAAACAACAGCTTGGAAGTTCTAACAAAAGGGCCACCACCTTATTAGAATATTAAAATGATCACAAGAAACTTGTTATTCATGAAAATATTTATTATGCTAATTTATCCATTTTAATACATCCTCAGGATTGCAAAATTACAGTATAACGTGACACTAAAATAACAAATGAAAATAAATCCATGAAACTCACAGTACCTCTTTGTAAATGTACGTCCTTTTGTCAACTGATAAAAAGAGACAGCGCTAGTTTTGTTTACACCGTATGCGTTCATTTGGAGAATAAACCTCTTTTTTGTATTAAACTTTTATTTAAACTGTTATTAGGTAGAAAATGTATGGTTCGATTTTAAAAGAACGATAGCGTATTAGAAATAGAACTCAGGAGTTTGTACAAAAATTGCTTATGATAAAAGTGTAATCCCTGAAGCCGCTTAATTTTTGACCAGATATAAATTATAAGATCCAAAAGAACCTTCTAGAATAACGTCACAGGAAAATCTTACCCAAAAGGGAACTGATATTAAAATTTTAAGGTCACGTACTTAGATTATGTTAGGAATAATTCTATTGTATTTTCTGCAAATGTCAAGACTTTTAGACACCCACACATAAGAACACTAAGAGTACGCTTTAACTAATATTTATTGACACGTTGTTTCAAGAGAGTTGTGCTATTTAATAACTAGATATATATATAGTGTAACAAATAGATATGTAATAAATAATGTATAATAAATATACGTTTTGATTATTTTTTTATTTCCTCAATTCTGTGATATGTTTTAGTAGCCCTCAAAATAGCCCTCCTTGTAAATATTGACATTTTTTTTATAACTCGTTCAAAATATAGTATTTTTAATTTTTTGGATATAACTTTTTAATAATGGCCCAAATTTGGTGTTCTTTTTAAATATTTTGTTTTACATGGCCTTTATAGATTTTTTTTTATCAAAGACATTGTTTTTTCGTTTTTATTTATGAATTTTAAAAATGAAATCGAGTTTTAAGTTTTAAGGTAAATATAATGTAATGTGAATGTAAGGTGAACTCAGTTTAGATACTGCTTTGGATAAAGTAGTTAGAACAACAAAACTCAGGTTCCGTATGTCTGTAAAGTGATCAGTAGATGAGGCGGAAAAATAACGACTGCGCGTTAGTATCGGCGTGATAACTTTGTAATTTTCATCAACATCATCACACGTAAATTTGAACTTCAGTATTTCAAATCTCTTTAGAAATCCCATTACCACACTGGCCTTAAATGTTGTTTTTAAAGAAATTTAAAATAAAAAAAATCGAGTTTTAAAAAGTGAATGTACCTATCGATTTTTTTTAAACTGAGTTTACCTTACATTCACATTACATTATATTTACCTTACCTTACAATTGACAGCCAATTTTCCTCTAATTATTTTTCCCTCAGACGTAATCCGAGACATTTTTTGCGTTTTTTATTGTATTCTTTCTAGTTTGGTGCTCTTTTATTTAGTTGTGTTATCTTTCTTTATTTTGCGTGCGTTCTTTTACGCTTTTTCTTGTAAACTTTATATTACAGTACATCTTACATTTAGTTTATTACATTTTGATTTTCTATTTACATTATATACTCTTCTAGTTTTCCTATTTCTCCATTTAGTTTATTTACATTTTGCCTTTCTATATACATTTTGCATTGTCCTTTATATCTGTGTAGGTTGCCAGATTGTGTGGTGTTCCCTTTTTACTTTTTCCTGGCGCCTGCCATCCTGGCGATCTCCGCCAGAAAACGCAGGGTGGCGGCGCGGTGCTCGTCTTCTCTTAAAAATTCGGGGAGATTGGGAACGCTCAACCTCAACCCGGTTCTACCCTCCAGGTAATTTCGGGACGAGCCGAATCTGGGACAGTCTATAATAAGGTGGTAGACTGTCTAAACTTAGTGTGTATCATCTTCACATCAGATGATTATTAAATACTTGCTTCTGCCCGCGAATTCGTCCACGTGGAATAGTTATCCAATAACCCAATTAACGCTAATACACAGCGGAAGCTCTCAAAAGGAAAAAAGATTTTGAAACATTGTTCATTGGTTCTCCGCTCCTTTTGGTTTTAGCATGATAATATATAACCTATATATAGCCTTCCTCGATAAATGAGCTATTTAACACTGAAAGATTTTTGAAATCGGACCAGTAGTTCTTGAGCTTAGCGCGTTCAAGCAAACAAACTCTTCAGCTTTTGAGGTGTAATAGGTGTCGAATAACATCATATGACTTTAGACACCCAAGCCGACCTCACCCTGCTGAATAACGAATGAGGCAATAGCGAAAGTGGGGTAGTAGGGTTTTACAATCTAACTGGGTCGCAATGGCGAAAAAGCCCGTCATAGTGTCTCGCTTCTACGGGTCGCATTTCAGGATCAGCCTGTGCATATCCAGCTTTTCGCATGCCGGCACGACAGCGGCGACCGGCGATGAATAGTGTGTCATTCGGTGGTCGCCATTGTTTTTGAATTGTACTGTGCTTACCATCAGGCATAGTGCAGTCATTTTGCAATGCTACAAAAGAAAAAAAAAAAGGTTGCCAATATTAGTATAGATACAAGATACGACGTATGGTACTGATATTAATCTTCTAATAAAATATTCGACAATGTTATATCTAGTAATCTGTGCAAAGAAGTTACAAAATAAATTTCCATCCATTATGCTTTTCCATTTACGTAGGAAACTCATTTAAGGAAATTTCAAAGAAAAATCAGAGGCGACGTCTCAATCCTTTCTCAATAAACCTTTTAAGTAGCCTCGGTCGCAGCGAAGTGTCTTCAATTTAGTGATGTCCCGTCGAATAATCGACAAATGTAACCATGTACAAAAATTGGAGAGTTCCTTTGTTGTTTGATTTATAATTCAGTCCCAAACCTGCTCCTCGGACACGAGAGCTATAGATGTCAATTTGTAATCGTGCGCTTTATCTTAGATCTTGATCCATTGCTCGTTTATGTCAGTTGATGATAAGATCATTTTTCTGTATAGACCTGTAGTACAACAACCAATAACAATTTTTTCTATACCAGCTTAGTAAAGTGAGTTTACCTTATACAATAATAACTAAATCATGATAGCCTCGTGGTACGCCACACAATAAGTTTCATGTTCTGTTACAACCACTTCAAACCACACCAAAAAAGAAGTATACGTGAGAGAAATGAAGTTTGGCTACATAATGTTTTCATAAAAGTTGCCGAAACTATAAAATTTTACGCACCAATTACGCCAAGCATTTATTTGCCATTATGTTTCTAGTTCTTATAACAAAATATTTAAGCAATTCCAATTGAAACTACCTTTAAAAAAATCTTAATATTATATATATCTTAATACTACATTACTTTATATATACTACATAATATAAGTCAAAACACACTCGAGTTTTACCATTAAATATATTATCAATTCTTTGAATTAATACGCGTGGACGTTTATAAGAGATTCGTCTTTCCCAAAAATTCTTGACATTTTTGGAAATTACAAAATAACCATTGTTAACATCTTCGCGCTCAGTTATACCTCGCGGTTTACAGCATAGTTCTTTCCTTCTCTCTCTCCTACCAAGTATCAATTTCCATCCGCCGCGCTGAAAGTGGTTTCTCTTCAAAAAGATAACTTTCAGTATCTTTATCGATAAAATCGATAATGCGTAATACACGCCTACTAAGTGCTCTCGGCCGAGGCAAAATGTAAGCATCAGGGGATGTGCGCTTAATAACGTTATCGAGCCACCGCCACCGGCTTCACTTGATAAACGTTGACCCAATCAAACCCAGGCCCGATGGGTTTAGACGAGCAAAGCCTATAGGGACGACGTCTTCTAAACGGCTAGATTAGATATTTTCGGATATATCCGCTTGACCTGATTTACACTCTATGAAACTAAGTCCGAAAAAATAGAGTCTCACGTAAAAAAAAACACTATTTATCTACATGAATAAAATTAATTGGCGAATGTTTGGTAAGCTCATCATTTCAAAACAGCTGCACCTATTTTGTTAATTCTTTTTTTGTTTTGTTTGTAATTGTCTGGACAGGGTTTGTATGAAAGGAAATGTTTGAAAGATCGTATGGATATGTGGAAAATTTGGGTTAAAAAATCTTTATATAAAATGTGAATGCGTGGATGAGACAGAACACAGTATTTTTTTAAATTTATTTTTTATATCAGGAGGCAAACGAACAGGTGCGTCACCTGATGTTAAGTGATCACCACCGTCCATAGACACTTGCAATACCAAGGGAGTTGCAAGTGCGTTGCCAGCCTGTGTTTGGGGGAGAGGGAATAGGAGGGAGGGAGGGGGAATGGAATGGGGAAAGGGGAGGTGGGTCTTCGGCACTCTCATTAACCGAACGAAACGCAATAATGCAAGCACTGTTACTTCACGTCGATGTTTCTGTGAGAGGGTGGTACTACCCCGGACGAGCCGACTCATTCATGCTGAAACCAGTAATAGCTTAAGCGTACCTCTACCACCTAAAATGTTTGGGGGAGGGGGAATAGGAGGGAGGGAGGGGGAATAGAATGGAGGGAGAGGGATGGGGAAATGGGAGGTGGGCCTCCGGCGCTCTCACTGACCGAACGAAACGCAATAATGCAAGCATTGTTACTTCACGTCGATGTTTCTGTGAGTACAGAGATACAGTACAGAGATCTTTATAAATATTAACATAATTGATAGATTGGCGTTCAGTTGGCATTTTATTTTATTACTCCTACTATTACTTGCCAACGGAGGACTGGCAAAAGGAGGGGGCTGACTGCCCGCCTCCTTCCACTACCGTATTAATGCCTGAGTGGATGGGCCGGGGGGCCTATCATTGCAAAAGTTCGGGTGAACAGGAGAGGCAGCTGGTGTGTACCCGGTCTACCTTCCTATTAGAAATGGGACCGGCGGCATCTTTTGCCGGGCTGACCGCTAGAACGGCATGGTGATAGCCTTGCTCAGTCCCATGTCATCCTGCTAAAAGTTGCGTCCAGTGGGTATACTGGCCTGAGAATTTTAGTGAGTATGAGCCTCACACTAGCCACTCTGTTACCCGGGAGGATGGCGTGTCTATGAGGATTTCCCTACGTTATTAAAAAGAAAAAAAAGATATCGCATTCTACATTTTACTTTTCGGATAATCTTATTTTAGAATAATTCTTTAAGTAAAGTCAAGGTTTTGAACTTACATTATTTAGGTAAGCGTTCAATAGTTTTCCATGGATAAGATATAAAAATAAGATAATAATAATAAGATAGGATATAAAAATCTTACCAGACTATATAGTGACGTACATAAGAAAGCTCCGACTCATTTGCAACGATTCGAGCATTCGGCAATGGAGATGGTGTCCGAACACGTTATCGACTAAGCCATATTCGTTTCCCTACTGTAGTGGTCAGCAAACTTGTCATCCAAAATAGCCAAATATAAATAATACAAAACTGAAATTTATTCAAAGAACCTTTTTTAAACTAAAGCTTTGCTTTAGTAGATACATTCTTATCGAAATATTTAGGGTTAACTCGAACTTGTCTTTGCTCAATATGTCTTTTTTGCGAGCAACTAGCCGTGCTATTGTCGCTTTCTAAAATTGTACCTCTTTTCTATAAAATACAATAGTAAACCGTTTCTTACAAGGCAAATTAATAGATAAATTCATTGCCTACACTAAATAGGCACTTAATACACTGCCCTACTGTATTAATAATAGGTGTATCAAAACTTATAGCTAACTTAAAACTGTTTGTGTTCCTTTATTTCTGTTGTTAATCGTTTTCATGTATTTTTATTTACATCATTTTATTTTTTAACAATGACCAGTATTATTTGTTTCTATGAAAATCTTAAAAAATCTTCTTAAACTGAGAACTATAAGGTAAATCGAAGGAGACTACAAAGCAAGCGACGTCTAAATACGATACAAATGAAACTACATCGCACAAGTAATTAAAAACACAATTATACAGAAGGTAAAAGAAACTCAAAAGTTACATAAACAGAAAACAATCGAACAAACTTGGTGTTTTATTAATACGAACTAGTAAATTACTAAATTAAAGTAACAAAGTCTTAGTAACGGAATTGGTTTAAAACCTAAATAAATTAATGTCGCAAAATAAATTTTAATTTAACTCGAAACACACAAGGGGATTAACCCGAAAATGCTTAAAACAGAAAAGTAATCCAGCCGTTCGAGTATTTACCGAGAACTTGTACCTACTTCGCGATAGTGATGTGCCCGTCCTGTTCAGCGTAATAGGAATATTCGGTCATATTTGTACGAATATGCATTAAATAAGTATGAATACATATATCGATATAATATTGTAGGTATACTTAAAAGTTCGGTGATAATGTTTATAGTTTTTTCCAATCGATTTATGCAAATATACAGTTCTTAACAAAAGTCGTATAGACACTGAGAAACATAACGTTTTTTTCTTACATGGCGATATTTACGAATTAACTCCTACTACAAGCCGCGATAAGTAACTTCGTTACAAACAATATGTCAAGGTAAATCAAACTCTATACACCTTTTGGCGATTGCAAATTGCTTGCTAGTTCATACGCTGCAATAATACCGGCCGATGATTGTCATTTTTAATAGCAATGGATAATCCGATATGATTGACAGTAGAATAATTATACCTTATAGAGATCTTTGTCTAAATCGCAACTACCGTACATATGGTGATAACATATCATAGTGTCACTTTTTTATTTCATCGTATATCGTGTTTAGCAAACTCATATACAAAAAAAAAATCGAACTGATAACACTATTGGCCTGACACCCACACAGATTCACCGGACTACTAAGGCGAGCAGTTAAGGCACTTAGCCGATAACACAACAATCAAGATTCTTGCAAACCGATGTAGCAGCTATGGCCAATAATGAATTATCAATCTTTCTGTGGTCGCCATAATGTTTGGCTTATGATGCGCTTATCATCAGGCACAGTGACGTCATTTTACGTGGTTGATATTTCCGTAATTCGTACGAAGCGATTTGCTTCCACATTTATTATACGTACAACTAAGGAGTGGAATTCACTCCCCGCGTTTGTCTTCCTGTCATCTTATAACTTGAGAGTCTTCAAGAGTAGAGTGAACATGCATCTAGCCCCTAGGCATCTAGTGGGTAAACGCGATACATCGTCGGCCTCGTCATCACTTACCATCTGGTGAGATTGTCGCCAAGCGTGTACCTGTTGAAATAAAGAAAAAAAATTGTCGTCCTACTAGAAGCGCGTATTATATAGCCAGCAAGTAAGCACTCCGTCTAGTGTATCTGATTGCTCTTTAAAGTTAGACATACGTATGTACGACCTATTATAAGGTAATTATTACATGGATTAGCTCACAAACGGTATCGAACTACTAAGTCTACGGAGAGACGTCGCCTCTTTATGTGTGTTCTACCGTCTGTATAATGGGTTGTGTTCCGAGGAACTGTTTAACATTATGCCTGTATAAAAAATAAATAAATAAAAAATAAATAAATAAAAAATTATACATACATACATTGGAACCGAAATGGTCTCGGACGGTCCGGTTTCAAAGGGGTTTCCTTCCACGAGCGATCCGGTTGTGGAATGAGCTTCCTGCTGAAGTTTTTCCTAGAGACTACAGTATGGGGTACTTCAAGGGGAAAATAAATAGGTTACTTAGGGGTCGGCAACGCGCATGTAACGTTTCTGATGTTACAGGCGTCCATAGGCTTCGGTGACCGCTTCACATCAGGCGGCCCGCATGCTTGTTTGTTACCGTCGTGGTATAAAAAAAATAAAGTTTAAAAAATACAAAAAGTTCAAAGAATACTTTTTAATTTATAATTTTTAAGTTAATGCAACAGACGGATTCTAATTTGGTAGTAAACTAAGAGATCTGAGTAATTACCGTGAGCAATCGGGAATGCTTAGGAGATAAGGTTAATATTACATATGTTGTATATATAACAGATCGCTGACTACACCACGATAAAAATACCTCAGATACTATTTTTTTTTTTTTTTACTTTTAGCCTTTGACCACAATCTCATCTGAAGTTAAATGACGAAGTGGCCTGAGATGATAAACACATTAAACCCAAGGAGGCTGTATCTCATGTGCTGCTACCGGAACATACCAACAGATGCTTAGTGACAGATTTTCGACTTGAGGATGGTAGCTAGTAGGCGGACTTACAAAAATCCCTACTACCACCATCCCGTGGTTTCATCGCGTGTTCCTTCACCGAATGCTCGACCCTGTACCTAGGATTCGAACCTACGTTCGTCAATGCGATGTCCAAACAAGTTATCAACTAAGTCATCATTACTTCAAAAAATTTTAATAGTAAAAATAGTAATAACCTATATTGCCACCGTATGTCTATAATCGGATTATTCCGACGGAAATACCCAAGTACGATGAATAATTACAGAAATTAAACCACTCTTAACAATAAAGCACACCCCTAATTTCGGTATATTATTCGTATAAGAAACCCGAAAATAAATCGGTAGCAATGCACAAACCGACAACACTATTCCTAATTAAGTTTGGAAAGCGACGAATTTGCGTTTTAACTTACAGAGAGCGTAGCGTCGTAACTTCATTGTTTGCGGATTTGGTTATTATTCACAATCGAGTTACCGGAGCGCAGTTAGGCTGCGGGATTATTATAATGTGAAAACCGTAGCCTTGTTGTAGTACTATTATGTAGATGAAAAACAAAGAAACATTTATTCAAACAGTCTGGACCAAAAATGTTGTCGCAAATGCTTAGCAGTTCGACGTAGACGCGGACTATATTATATAACCTTTTATCAAATAGTTATACTGAATATTATATTATAATTCCGTAGGTACTCGTTACCTCTATGTACAACTATATTCGTATACATCACTCTGCACGCTAATATTTATATTTATCGTAATAAATAGTTGCGTTACAGCAAAATAACTGTTTAAATATGAATTATTGTCTACACTTGAATCATTGTATATAGTATAGGAACCCGGTGGCTTCAGGACTACGCTAGACTCTATACTTCACAACAGATGCTTGCTAAATTAGAGGAACTGTGGTTGAAATGTCTCCGATATCCTCTACACTTCCTCTAGGAAGGTAAGGTCAAGGTCTACCTTGCACCAACATATTACCACATTTTGGACAATTTCTCGCATTGAATAAAAACAACTTCGATGAGTCAGTCCAAACCACCTTCAAAGATTTTATTGATTCTCGCTCCCACAATTGTTTCAGCAATGGAATCAATTAACAAACTGTAAAATGGCGATAGTTATGATACATACTTCGATTGATTAAATGTATATTTAACTAGCCGACCTGTGCCCACTTCGTTAGGCTGTAATGGGCATTATCAAGCTACAACTTTTCTCTAGAACTCAATCATATATATCTTATAATTGAGGCAGCGTTCGTAAGAAACGTTTTCGCTCGACCATTTTTCTCCGACTCCCCAGATATTACCCCCTACAACCTCACAAACTTTACCTCTTTATAATATTAGTATAGATTATAGATAATATAATTAGTTAATAGCTTCTGCCCGCGACTTCGCACGCGTGAAATAGTTATTTTGGCCTAAGACGCAGCGGAAGCTCTCAAAAGGGAAAAATACCCCGATTTAAAAAAAAAATTCATTGTTGCTCCGCTCCCATAGGTCTTAGCGTTATGATATGTAGCCTATAACGATTCTCGATTAATGAGCTATATAACACTGAAAGAATTATTGAAATCGGACCAGTAGTTCCTGAGATTACCCCTTACAACACCATAACGTCACAAACTCACAACGTCACAAACTTTACCTCTTTGTAATATTAGTATAGATTATTTTTTTCGTCTTACTTTTTCCATATAAAACGCTAATTTTATATGTAATTTAGTGGACCCCCGCTAATCCGACAAACGTTTTGCAAGGCAGTGTCGAATCTGTTGGATTATAAAGTACTGTCTACAGTTTGATTTCTTTTTCAAAAGAATACCTTATTATCCGACAAATTACAGATCCAATCATAAGATTTCTTGACGGAGGAGTCTGCAATTAAATCATTCGATAATTTTGCTAAGCATGTGATCGCTAATCTTGACATTTAACAGACCTTGAAATTACCACGACTCTCGACAAGTATCTATATCAGGACTAACAAATATTGGTGACTTTAATATTATGCTCATGCAACACGTCAAGGGAGTGAATTGTATCAAATTGCAATCACTCCTCTCTCCCTATATATTACCTATTGACCTCTGTGTGAAACAAACAAGTTTGAAAAAAAAATCATTATGTATGTCAAATTTAGTAAATTAGACAACACGATAGAGAACTTACGTTTTATTATAAAAATTAATGACAATGCTATAAAACTTACAAAAACGAATAACTTTACATAAGGAAATAATTGTGTACAAATAAATGCACATATGTACTAAAATAATCAAAAACTATGAATAAGAACCATAATATTTAACAATCAAGTTGTAATCTGTTCAATCAAGCATTATCCGCATTAACGAAGATTGTTGAAAAGATATTCAAAATACAATAATAGACATGTTGGATTACAGGGGGTGCCGAATTAACTGGGGGATTCACTATAATATGTTTTTTTTTTAATTAATTACCAGTAACCTTCCAACCTACCATTCAAGTAACCTTCAAATCAATAAAAGCCTTTTCCAAATTTCTTCCTTCCAGACTCGATACATTACTGAAGAATTAGAAACTTTTACCGACCCTCCCGATGAAATAACGGCAGTGAACGATCAGTTCCAGCCTGTCTCTCCAAACAGAGCGTGCTCACGCCCACGCCCGCGTAACCACAGATCACGCCGCCGTGGTCTAGGGATAAATTTCGCTCCCGCACACCAGACTAGGCCCCCCTCGGCAGCAGCTCAAGCCTAGGTCCGTTCCCTCGGCGTGGAGCCCTTGAGTACGCTGCTCGCACAATACAGTGACACAAAATCTTACATCACTGCGACAACATTACTCATATCACCTCCACACACGTGCACGCATACACGCTTACACATAAAGTGGATGGGTTTTTCTTTTTTTCCTTATCAAACAGAAATAGTTTAGTATATTATCCGCTAGGAAATATATATAAGAGTTGTTGAGTTATGTATGCTTGGTACACATATATGTTTCAACAACTCATATATGTATGAATAGTTAGCTTAGGTTAGCTTACATAGGTCGCGAATTGCATGTATCAGGCAACAGCCAAAGCCGAGGTGTGCCGCGCACCCTTGAGCTAGTTGTCAAAATAAAATCGGCTGAGTGCCTTAAGCGCTCGCCTTAGTAGTCCGGTGAAGCTGTTAAGACCTTTCCTGGTCAATAGCGTAGTCAGTTCGAAAAAAAAAAAAAGAAACTTTCGCTAATAAAACATAAAGAATAAAAGGATATTTAAAGTTCTGGATTTATCCGTAAAAGTCAAATCATCTAAACAGGTTTCGAGACAACAAGGTTACTTGACCGAAATCGATTTTTTTATAGTTATTTTTACATAACAGTCCATTATATTACACTGTTATTTATCAAATTTCTCGTATAAATTATTACTAGAATATGAAAATCAAGGGTGCATGTGGCGTTGACATTCGTCGATGATGCAATATCAATGTATCACTTACAGACCACATTAGTCTCGATTGATTTTGCTTTATGAGCCATCGGACTATACCATTTCGCGCTTAGCAGGTCGACAATATGCGATAATTCACTACTATTACGTTATTTTCTGTGTACAATGTGTTAGTAGAGGGTAGAAAAAATATAAGATCTTGTGGTCTTGACCTTATTTATCTGTCATTTAATATGTACTAATTTAATACAGTTAATCGAAATAATTTTAAGTAGTGGTCGTCTATCGAAAGTAAAAACATCGCAATTTATAAATTTAAATGATGGAAAGAAAGATATACTTTATTGTTGGAACAAACATACAATTAAATTAAATTACACAAACTAATTAGACAGAAAAAAAAACATTTTAAAAATGAAAAATAGATGTCTAACAATTGGCGAAACCCATTCAGCAAAAATCTGCAATACAATAAGTACTACTGCAGCGCTGATTTTCGATAGGAGCCTAAATGTTATGGTGGTCATTTTGTCAAAGAGTACATAAATTACTATGCGTACTGTACATAGATATATGTATATTCTTCTTCTACATATAAATAGGCAGAGACAAAACAGTTCAGGATATCTTCCATAAATATATTAACTGGTAATAGGTATCAGTTATACTTATACCGTTATAGATTACCAGAACCCGTATACCATACAATAAACTGGAGTTTAAAAAGAAATTGAACAAGATTGAAACATGGCGTCATCTAGGTCATATCTATAACAGTCTGTCCTACAGTTTTCTGTCAATAAACCAATTTAAAGCGCCATCTGTTCGAGTCTGATGAAACTTACAATTAATAACAATAATCAACATTGACAATAATTTAATTTGTAATTAAAAAGTATTGAGGTCATTAATCAAAATATAAATTATCTTGTCTCTTAAGTTGAACCAAATCACATACAAATGCCGAAGTTTCATGAAAATCAGTTCAGTACATACCTTTTTTATTTCAAAGGGCAGTAAATAGGCTGGCGGCAGATTTAGTGTTAAATGATTACTGTCGCCTATACCAATACCAGGTACTGCAATACCAGGGGCGCGTTTCAATCCTTTTTTGAAATGCCCAATTTTATAACCCTGGAGAAAAACTATAACGTGTGACCCACTGCGCAACCCTAGCGTGCGTATAGTGAAGATTCTAAAGACCCGTACGGACATGAACAACCAGCCAGTGGCGGAAGGTGCGAATTTGAAACAACGATGAGAGCACCATATCAAAGACTTCTCCGGACACTATCCGTTATAAATATGTAGATCATGGTGAAACTATGGCTTGATGGTAGAATTTTTTTATGACAGCCACGCTAGCTTTAATCTTCAAGTTGGTATCTGTCGTCAGAAATGTTCTAGTAACTACATTTGACGGGTAGTTCACCTTATACGGCACAACCTTATTTAAAATCAGGTGAGATTGTGTTGAAGTCATAAAAATCTTTAACGTATACATATTACTTATAGTTTGGATATAACGTAACATAATGACTAATATTCGCTAACAGTAGTTTATAGAGATGGAATCTAATGTATTTACTTTTGTACATTAACTGAAATCCTAATTATTCGAACGATTCCTTACACAAACGGATCAGTGACACAGCTCAACCCTACATCGCTTCCACTCCCGCAAACATTCGATTACTTTCTTCAGATCAGCTTTTTGGCCTTTCCCCGGCATTGTGTCGTTTGGACGCCATTATAAAGGAGGCCAATTTCGTTATGGCATTACTCCAGTGGCTCGTTCTCGTGTGCGGGTTCGATAAGAGACCCTCAAACGATTTCGAACGCTTTGACGTTGTTTCTAAAGTGTGGAAAACGAAAAAAGGGACGTTAACGTGACTTTTATATACACCATATAATTGTAAAATAATCTATACAAATTTATACAATTAATTTAATAACTATTGCGAACAAAAGTAGTGAAGGCATCTCTATTCACAATATTTTAATTGGTCCTTTGTACAATACTTGTTTCATTGTATAATACAATTTACCAATAACTACTGGCTCGGTGAATCGTAAACTCTTCGCCGCCTACACATTAGTTATTTGTAGCTTGTTGTAGATTAATCGATGCGTATCTCCTTTCTCGTACCGCCTTTTCGAACTTTATATATCTACATTTGTTTCTGGCGTACTTTGTTGCGTAAAATTTAAGCATTAAAAAATCTAACCAGATATATTAGTATATAAGCTATATATTACATTATATATTATATTTTGTAAGCTTAGTAGCTTACAAAATCTCTTTATAAACAGTGATATCCGTTTACTTTCCTCTTCTGAGCATGCGCACTAGACCGCTTGCTCATTTGTCTGCGGCAAGAAAACACATCACCCAACACTAGAAATCGCAAAACTTTGTTACATTTTTTTTAGATATTGAGTAAGTCTAGGAAGTAACTAAAAAATATATAGAAATATATCCAGTAGTTTTTGCATGACTTTTTTTTTCTCGAACTGACTACGCTATTGACCCGACAGGGTCTTCACAGCTTCACCGGACTACTTTTGCATGACTTCTGTCATTTTATTTATATAGAAAATTCCGGTGTGCGCTTGTTCATAATTCTTCTTCTTCCAACGGCTTGACCAGGTTTATTGGTTTTTTTTTTGTACTCATATTATCGCCCAAAGCGACTACACTATAGTAGCATTTACAAAGCCGCTATTGTTGAGAACCAGATTTTTATTTTATTTTGTCACCATCATTTTTAACAAACAAAGGATCCTAAATTTCCGGCACTCCGGCCACCTGAATTTTTTTTTTCACAACTTTTTAAATTTGCGGCAGGACAACGTGCGTTTATATATATTTTCTAAAATATTCTCTTCCTAAGTAATTAAATTTTTAAATATTAATTATTTTAGTAAGCCCGCCATATAAAATAGTCATATTTTAAACCGAATTAATAAAGGAGAGAGTAAGATGTTCCTCAAAACTAGTTCTTCAGATGACTTAAGTATTACTTGTAGCCTAATATTTATTTGTAAATGGCTTCGAACACTGTTCAAGCAAAACGTAAGTATCGTTTATATAATACAGTTAATGATAGTAATAACATCAGCTTATATGAGTTCCACTGTTGGGCCAGAGATGCCTGATGGTAAGCACAATACAATCCAAAAACAACGGCGACCACCGATCGACACACTATCCATCGCTGGTCGCCACTGTCATGCCGGCCTGCGAATAGCTGGATATGCACAGGCTGATCCCGAAACGCGACCCGCGGAAGCGAATCACTATGACGGGCAGTTTCGCCATATACATGGTGGTTGCGACCCAGTCAGGCTGTAAAATCCTACCACCCCGCTTTCGCCATTGCCTCGTTCGTTATTCAGCAGGGTGCACCACGTGCAGGAAAGGTTGGCTTGGGTGTCTCAAGTCTTATGATGTTATTTGACACCCCTTGCACCCCAAACTTCTTGAAGGATACGAGCATAATCATTACATCAGTCCATGACCTATTGGCGATTTTAAAACGCAGCTAAATTCATAATTTTCCCACATATTCTGGTATTACAAAAATATTTATCTAAGTCAGGCATTAACATGACGTTTTCCTTCACAGTCAGCTGATGTGAAGTGATCACCACCGTCCATAGATGTTGCCAGACTATGTTTGGAGGGAGGGGGAGAGGGGATGGAGAAGGGGGAAATGAAGTGGGCCTCCGGAGCTCTCACTAACCGTACGAAACGCAACAATGCAAGCACTGTTACTTCACGTCGGTTTTCTATGAGAGGGTGGTACTACCCCGGGCGAGCCAAGTCATTCATGCTGCAACTAGTAATAGCTTCAGCTTGGCTCTACCACCTACTACTTTAAATCTACTACTAATTACTCATTTAAATGAGTAAATGTACACGGATTACTTTATATAGGTCGGGGCTCAAACATGCGGACATTGAAATGATATCGAATCGTCCTAATCACTAAACCAATTTCTCTATGCAAATGAATTATTCAAAGAAGCAAATATGAATAACAGGAAAAAACAATGACAAAAAGCATTTAATTAATTAACATGTAAAAATGTTCTAAGCATACGAAAATATCCTGAGACGTATAGAACGAATAAGATATAATAAGAAACTGTAGTAACAAATCAATTCTAACATTAATTTATGCGCGTTCAACAGTACAGAAAAATCCTCTGCGCGAATAAAATAAAATGTTTTCCACTATTTGTGAGAAAACTAGCGAATTCTTCAACGAGTATGCTTCGTTTAGACATCGAACGAGTTATTCTAAGACAGTGCATCAAGTATCTATCTATTATATATGTATAAATATGTATCTACCTTTAGGCGTTTGTGCATTCCTTATCAACGCACCTAGTCGCTGCGATTCATCGATATGTGCCCTACGTGTGTTTCACTTTACCGCTCTACCGTTCTATTTTTTCGACGGATACATATAAAATACTATTCGTTCAGTTAAAATGAGTCCCTCGCAAGAATTGTCACGTCGACTGGTTTTGCTCTAGTAGCAACATATACCAGATCGTCAGTTCACACTGTCGTATATCTGCCTTTGTTGCACCTCTTGGTACATTGTCGCCTTTCAAGAATTATTCAAGTATAAATAATATGCTCCATCCAATACCACTTAAATCTTAGAATTCCGTCGACATTGATAACTTCAGTTCTGCGGTTGTCTTCATTTTTGACTCGATCACACAGGCAAATTCCGAACATTACCCTTGGAGTGACTTTAAATTTTCATAGATCAATTAGGGTAGGTAGGTAGGTAGGGTAGGTAGGTAGGTAGGGTAGGTAGTCATAATAATATTCCAAGGATCAAGCCGAACAACTTAAAAAGTTTTCGTGAGAAAAGATGAACATATAATTACCAGTTTAAAATACTATCCATTTCGAATCTCAAAAATTAGTAAACTCACGTAACGTCAATTTAGTAATGTCTATTTTTGTTATATCATATCTTAATTTCTACAATCACGAATGAAATTATAAGGAATAAATGTACTTGAATGTGTAGAGATGAGAGGAAAAACAATGTCATGTAATGTCTACGGGAGGTTCGATTATGAAAGCAACACGATCAAATCAAGCCGCAAAGTAGCTAGCTCGCTCTAACATGTTAGGGTCTGAAAGGTGTGACAAGGAAAACGAAACAGGAAGTACAAGATTGATACTGCGTCCAAAACTTAACACTTACGAATTATATCGATAGTATAACTACTGTCCCGTGAACTGTATCACAACTGAACGAGGCATAAACGAGACTCTTGCTCAGTGAAAGTAAATACCGCGTGAAATTGAAGGAGGATCGATTGCCAGTAAAGTTCGACGGATCGGATGCTCAGCCGGCGCCGTAACACGCCGCATTAACTAACATGTATTCACTCGATGTAAGCATTGATTTACAACAAATGTACATTTCTTTTTGTAATAACAAAGATTCCTTAACTATCCAGAATCCTCACATTCTAAGACTACATATAAATAAAAAATATTTAGTTCTATTTTGCAGCGAAGTTCCTTAATGCGGCTTGCAGTAAAAGTTGACTATTAGGAATCCTCACGTAAATAAAAGGAGTTATTCCTCCTTTCTCTCTATTGAATACGAGTGTGGGTGTGCATGTGATTATTGAAATTCGAAGAATATATAACGTCCTGAACGCGTGGAAATTTCTTACTACTCAAACTTTCTAGCCAAATATCTCTCTAGAAGAGTGAAATTGAAAATATTTAAGTCTAATGTCAAGTCAGTCTTGCTATACACCTGTGAGACATGGAAGACCACCAAAGATCTGACACACTAGCTCCAAGTCTTCATCAACCACAGCCTATGTCAAATCTTGAGAATCTTCTGTCCGGAGACAAAAATGTGCCACAAATATCCCATAGATTATCAAATGCGATGTCTAAAATGGACTCGGATCGGCCATATTTTGCTAAGGGACAACAGTAATATCCGTAATGAGGCATTGGACTGAAATCCCCAGAGTGGGTGGAAATGTGGTCGACCTAGACAGACCTGGCCTTTATCTGTGCTTGCAGAGTCTTCTAAGATTGGACCTACTTGGAGAGAAGTGATGCGTGAAGTCATCGACAGAACGAGATGGAAAAGCTTCGTGTCTGCCCTCTGCCTCAACTGTTTTGGGATATATGATCTCAAACAAGAAAGAGAGACCTGTAGTGTTTTCCCAGTGTCCTAACTTCTCTATCAATCTAGTGAGTTATATTTATTATCTAACAATATACTTAAAGCCAACAATAACTCCGACATTCAAAGGAAGATATTCAATGAGCGTTGAATGAAGTCAATGAGCGATATAGACACAATCAACAGACAGTGTGACATATTAAACACAAGATATCAAGGCACATCATTCATCATTAATGAGAGACTCTATCGAAAGTACATTAGAATAAAAGAAGAGAGAACTGTGAATGACCTCACAGATTCAAGAGCGTTGTTTATTTTATTTTTTTCAATGATTCATTTCTGTTCCAAATCGCTTTATTTTGTCGCTCGAACATAATGAGGATAGGAAGAAAATCATGCCAAATGAAGGTTTCCGGTCCTTTTGCTTTTTTTGGCTTCTTCGAGAAAAGCCGAAAGAATATATCCTTTATGTCTAAGTTTTAAGGTCTATAAATATATATCTGAATGAAAGTATTATTTGGCAGGAACGTTCGTCTGAATTTCGGTTGATTTTTCTTTATTACTTTCGGATGTGCGTAGTGTTAGAGCAATTTGCGTCGAAGAGTACTTACATTTCTCGTGATAAATAATTGAGTTAGGTAAAGTTATATACTTTATGGATTACCAGTAGTTTATTAGGTAACAGTATTAGGTTTTACAACAAAGTTCCAAGGTATAATAACGATTTGCTGGACTATATAAGCGTCATGTTAAGCGGGTGTTGGTGTCAAAAGGCTATTATAGAGTACATCAATATATGAACGATGATTATGTCTGGAATTAACGCTTCTCTGTGTATCCATTAAAAATGATTGTTCCGTGTTATGTTGTTTAAAGATATATATTTTAATAAGATAAACCCGATCCAGTTTCTTGCTGATTCTTCTCGATAACTGGGTTGTTTTCCGAACCAGTCTTAGTTGTAACGTTCATAAGCGCCTTATTAGGGCCTAAATTGAATAAAGTAATTTTGGATTGCAATGTTACAGGTTCGGAATAAACTTGGAAATCAAATTAAACTAAGAAATACAACACGAGCTAACCCAAGGGATCTCAAAACTGCATTGATTGATGAATTATACCCATTGCCAGAAAGTTTAATTGATAATTTAATAAAAGATGTCCAGACGGATGCCGCCATGTTTGCCAGTGACGGGGGGTAAATACTAAATATATACTAAATACTGCTTATGTAGTCCATTATGAAAAAAAATAATATCTTGAACAATATTCAATTATCGTTATATTAAGCCAAAATTCCTTATAATTAAAATATAGAACTTACTGCCTGTAATTCCTTTTTTTTCGTTTACTTTAATCCTTTGTATTCGAAAAAGTTAATTAGGTTAATTGGGTCTATTCAACGAATTTTAAAAGCTCATATTGTACAAATACATCTGTTTTTATATTATTTAGGTTCTTCATCATTTTTATGGCAATCCTCTAAATATGTCCAAGAGTGTAATATGTTGTCGTTATTATGATATGCTCCAAGCCATTCGTTATATAAAGCGTAGATACCAAATTGTCAAATTTGGTTACTCCAGCAATTAGTGCTCTAACGTTCAAAAATGCAAAGGTACGTTCGTTATATCGATTATCGTGCAGTATCACACATTCCGATAGATAAATTATTTTTACTTAAATATGAAAATCTATTTTAATATGCATATATAATAAATCGTACCTAAAAGGATCAATTTTTTCTATTATTAAATAATCATTTCGAAAATTTTAGAGGAATCTTTCTCATATATTGGTATTTATTCTTTATAAAATTTGCGTTATTGGACTATGTCTCTATACAGATAGAGTTGCCAACTTTTTTTGAGAATAATAACGTATCAAATTTTTTAAACTAGCAGAAATAAAGTATTTGCCACAAAAAAAGTTTATTAAATTCAAGATTTTACTTTTTTGAAGTACACTTTGTGCTTTTAGAACATGCTCATAATTCGGTTGTCATTTGAAAAGTTCATAGATAGTATTACAATATTAGATTACAAATTTAAATTCAAATATTTCATTATAATTATCAGTAAATCGTTTTTTATTACATATTTCGGAAAATACTCTATGAAAACGAAGGTCATGGGCGTACGGAGATTTTTATTATTATTCAATGTAATATTTTTTATTAATTTTTTTGCATAGAAACCAGATGAGAGTGCGGTCGCGCGCCCATATATACAAAATTAATGCTATTGTATGATTTTTATTATTATTCAATTTTCAATTATTTTTTTTTTAATTCTTGATTGATTTGTTTATAAACTATTTATTGACAAAATCAAAAATATTTAATAACTTGATGGTACAGAAACGTGACGCTCTATATTGCCGCAACGGACTTCCGTTGCATTGTCGTCCAGTTAACTCCTTGTCGCGCCTAAAGGAGTTTTACTTCAAGAAGAAAACTAATAACTCCTTGCTTTAATATTAATCCTAAATCTAATATAATTAATTCCCTTTCGGAAATCTCCAAAGAAACCAACGGTTGGACTTCAAACCGGAATCAATTAAATACAAACATATAAATAAAGTAAAAGGTCTCTATTGTCGAAATCTCAATACCCGACAAATTGGAGGGAAATATTATAGGGACCGTGCCTTTTTAAAAACGAAGTATATGGAATTCGTAATTATACAACAACGAGATCAGTGCATTAATGAAGAGACATCCCAAACTACAGTCTTGTTCTGAACTAGGACAATGACTAGGTAATCAAGCGCTTGCATTGTGCTCTGGATTAATTAGTTGTTAGAACTTTAAGTTTATAGACCGTAATATGTTGCTGTGCACTTGTTATTAATGTACTAAAGTCTCTAATCGGAATAAACTATACATATAAAAATATAATCGTGTTGGTCTAATAGTTTGACCAGTGGAATGTCATTTCTGTGTTCTCAGGTTCGAACCCAGGCATGTACCAACAAATATTTCAGTATTCGAGTACATTTACTAATTTAAATTGGTAACAGTATCGGCAAACGGTGAAGGAAAACATCGTGAGGAAACCTGAACCTGAGAAATATTCTTGTAGTAGTTTTGTAAGTGGGAAACCATAGAGCTGTGGATTTATCAGAGTTTGAAATCGCCAATACGTCGTGGGCTGGTGTGGTGATTATGTTCATATCTTCCGTCTTGAATAGGCCTATGGCCCTGCAGTAAGTCTCTTAAAGGGTGATGATAGTGACGATATGGATAAAATTGAAATATCCGAGTTAATCTCTGAAAAGACAGAAAGATGTTTAATGAGATATTAGTATAGAGGCTAAACAATTATGATAGATTCAATTTAATTGAGGTAAATTGAACTAATAAATTAAAAGAATAAAATATCTTACAATTAATCCGGCTTTGGGAATATTTATTATTTTATAACATTACAATATAAAGTACTAGCCTCTGCCCGCGACTTCGTCCGCGTGGAGTAGTTTCATTGGGCTAACGCTAACCCGCAGTAGTTTTGAAACATTCTTCATTAGTGCTCCGTTCCTATGGGTATTAGCGTGATATATATCCTATAATCTTCCTCGATAAATGAGCTATATAACACTGAAAAAATTTTTCAAATCGGACCAGTAGTTCATGAGATTTTCCACTACACTCACAAACTTTACCTCTTTATAATATTAGTGTAGCGAATATAATTGAGGTGGTAGTAAATCACCTCTATCCGCAATATTTGTGTGATGTGTTCTTTCTTCTAATCGAAGTACTCAATGGCTCTCGAATAATCAAGAAGTATTGAATATATATATTGATACAGGCACTCAAACTGTATATGCTCTTATTAGACTCTGTCGTGTCATTATCCCGTTTAAACTCTATCGATCAGAGTCTACCCTGTGACCGTTCCGATCAGAGTCTATGAAATTACTGTTTGTTAATAAATTTGTATTCCTTATTTAATGGTCTCGCAGCTGTGACGGGCCGATAAACATTGTCTATGCGTGTGGCCCGCATAAGATCGACATCAGCTCGACCGAGACCCCCTAGGATGCGCCCGTTTGGTGAATAAGGCACATGATTTCATTATTTTGTGATTAGTCCTATTCACCGTGGCATTGACTTATATTTATTACATCCTCTACAGTTTAAAACAATACTTATTCCTAATGAATTATCTGTCTATTCGTTCATTAATGTCCATATAAGTTATTGCTAACACTGTGAGTTTCTACGTACTAGAACAATATGTAATACAAACTAAAACGTAATAAATTTACGTCTTTCACTTCCTATAACTATTGACTATTCAACTAATCAGTGTCTTGCACATGGCTCGCTGTCCGTAATAATTAGTATAGACGAATGACAGAATTATATTAAAAAAGGACATGTAACGATGTCAAGTTATGCAAAATGTAGGTATTAAAGTATTCTTCCTTTCTGACCAAAGAAACGTAGTCGTAAATTTTCTAAATATCGAATAATCTCGGGATCACATGTTTTAGAAATTTTACTATTATATAAAGTTCTTTTATTTTTATGTTATTTTTGGGAACCAATATTCTAGTATATTATTACTGCCTTTATGGAGTAGATAATGATATTACAAGTTTCTTGTGACCATTTCAATGAACTAACAAGGACGTTGGTGCCTTGTTAGAATTTAACAGAGAGTTTTTGTTGCAAGTCAAAATCTATGCTCTTTGGTATTTTTTTCTCGTGCACTTCCATTGTGCAAAATAACCATCCAAAACACTAAAATCTAGTACATGACATTCCAAGATTCCGCCAAAAACTTATAAGGAAGTTCTTTTTGAGACTGATTGTGTTTTTCATAGCATGTAGTTCACATTCCAATAAAATAAGGCTGGCAATGGTTAAAGAATTCAATAAATAGAATCATAAAATTGATGATTCCTATAAAACAAGAAAATGATTTTCGCGATAACTAAATAACAGGCAACGGCTAGTTTAAAATACACCTATGACTAACAGTATTCATTTGTCAAATATTCAAATGTTGGTGGGAATATTGCGAATATCCAATATTCCCTGGTCCATGCCTCGTTGTATATATTTATTCATTCACTAGCCGACCCACGCCCACTTCGTTGGGCGGTAACAGGTATTATCAAACTACAACTTTTCTCTAGAACTCAATCATATATATCTCATAAATAAGGCAGCGTTCGTAAGAAACGTTTTCGTTCGACCATTTTTCTCCGACTCCCCAGATATTACCCCATACAACCTATAATTAGTTAATAGCTTCTGCCCGCGACTTCGCACGCTTGGAATAGTTATTTTGGGCTAAGACGCAGCGGAAGCTCTCAAAATATAAATAATAAATACCCCGATTTTAAAACATTTTTCATTGTTGCTCCGCTCCTATTGGTCTTAGCGTGATGATATATAACCATTCTCGATGAATGAGCTATATAACACTGAAAGAATTATTCAAATCGGACCAGTAGTTCCTGAGATTACCCCTTACAATGCCACAACGTCTCAAACTCACAACGTCACAAACTTTACCTATTTATAATGTATATAAGTATAAGTACAAATCCCAAAACTATTTACTCAAGTTAGAACCTAATAAAAAATATTTAACTTCTTATTCTACCATAATCGTCGAACATGTAACTTTGATTACAGAAACTGAAGCGCTAAATAATAATTGTTCCTATATATACACTTTCTCTCATCTATATCCATAGCAATCAAAACAGAAGTTAGGTAATTTGTCTAGTCCATAAAACTTAAATTCTAAGAAGACCATGAGATGAGATTAATCTGCATACAAGAGAGTTTATCAATTGCAAATGCGAGCACGTACTCAGCAAACTAGGTCATATTCCGAACATCTTCTGCATCAGTTTTAACCAAATCCATTTCTTATTAAACTAGATAGACTTTTGATAAATTTGTGCTTCTGACTTCAGTTTTAAGCATTGATATAAACGTTTGAATATTTGACAAATGAATACTATTTAGTTATAGATGTATTTTAAACTAGCCGTTGTCTGTTATTTAGTTATCGCGAAAATCATTTTCTTGTTTTATAGGAAGCATCAATTTTATGATTCTATTTATTGAATTCTTTAACCATTGCCAGCCTTATTTTATTGGAATGTGAACTACATGCTATGAAAAACACAATCAGTCTCAAAGAGAACTTACTTAGAAGTTTTTGGCGTAATCTTGGAATCTCATGTAGTAGATTTTAGTGTTTTGGATGGTTATTTTGCACAATGGAAGTGCACGGGAAAAAATACCGAAGAGCATAGATTTTGACTTGCAACAAAAACTCTTTGGTAAATTCTAACAAGGCGGCCACCAACCACCTTGTTAGTTCATTGAAATGGTCACAAGAAACTTGTAATATCATTATCTACTCCATAAAGGCAGTAATAATATACTAGAATATTGGTTCCCAAAAATAACATAAAAATAAAAGAACTTTAAGCATTGATATAAACGTCAATATGCTTATCAGTATTTTCACTATTCATTAACCCTTTTTATACCCATCAAATTCTATAGCTTAGGTTAGCTCACATAGGTCGGGAATTGCATGTATCAGGCAACAGCCAAAGCCAAGGTGTGCCGCGCACCCTTGAGCTAGTTGTCAAAATAATTAAAAAAATAAAAAGTAACGTGTCTGTACTTTTAGATTATAGAGTATTTAAGAGTAATAATATACATTTCAAACATTTTTAGAATTGTTTGTCTGTCTGTCTGTTTGAACATGCATCACTGCTAAAGTACTGCGTTCACTATAAAACGTCAACCAAGAAAATCATAAAGTATATATTTGAGTAATATTTAGTCTTGGTTTCATTAAAATCAGCTCACACTATCAAAAGTTACTGTAATTTTAATGACGACGCGTCTTAAGTACGACAGAAAAGTAGATAAGTAAATGAACTTAATCGATGATTTTATTTGTCACTGTTATTTTACATTAGGTTCCACGCGGACGGAGTCGCGTGCACAGCTAGTCAGCAATAAGTAATTAAATTTTTAATTATTAAAACTATGTGAATTTAGATAACTTTATAAATAATAATATTTAAAATTAAAGTAACTCCACTCATGAATCCAGCCTAAAGAAGTACATTTTTGAACACATTTGACCTTTGCTAAAAATCACCGGTCTTTCGCTGCTTTCGTTTAGCGAATTCTCCTTATCTTAAGCAGTACATCAGTCCAACTCACGATGATTTTACTGACTCCGTGTCTCCCGGTGCGTGGTCACCACACCAGAACTCTTTGGCGCCACGAGCCATCCGTTTTACGAGCAATGTACGCCACCCATTGACATTCAAGTCTAGCACTTCTTTAGACTACATTGATGTCTTTCTTTCTTCTACGATTCTCCTCATTTCTGATTCTATCACGAAGAGGAACTTTAAGCATAGCCCTCTTTATCTCCCTTTGAGTTGATCGACTAATTGAACCGACATATTATTATTGGGTTAGTCAAAAATACTTTATTTAATTTAGACAAGGCCTAATAAATGTCAAAGCTTTACCAACTACCGAGATTTAGTAATAAATACCTATGAAACAAAATATAATCCTTTGATGAAACGGTAACTACTAATTTGCCCTAAAATTTGATAGTCGGTAACAAACAAAGCTTTGACAGCAACTAACATAATTCCTCTAAAGTATCGATTACTATGAAACCAATGTAAATAGGGGAACGGTCGAGACCGCTGAGTGTGTGTGATTATTCAAACATCTGGAACATCGGTAAATTCTCAGTAATGTACGTGTTCCACGGAGTAGGTTGTATTTCACTCTAGCCGTTTTATATGCAACTCTGCCTTGAATAACGTGTTTCAGTATTTGCTTTTCATACTATCTTATTCCTTATTTCGTTACCTGATACCTATAACTAAATGTGACCTCTAAATTAACGGTGGCCTATTTTTTTTTACATTGTACTATTTTCATTACTTCTGTCATTACTACTTAACTTATGTGGAAAGGTTAAATTACTACTATTCAATTTTAATGTTACTGCCTAGCCCCTATACAAAAGTAAAATGATATGTTAACTGGTGGTAGTAATACTAACATGGTTAGATATCGTGCCAATCGACGTCATTTTAATTCCTTACAGTGTGAATAATTATTTATCATAGAAGAAAAGTATCGTGATGTTACTATACAATAGTGGTAGAATATTATATAAAGCCTGTCTGGCTAGTTGCCACCTTCGAGTTGAAAATTTGTCGCCAAGCTCAGATAAGCTTGTTTGGAAAGCAGTTTTAGAAAGCCTGTTCTCTCTGCACTTAACGTGTTACCATCTTCGACCACATGGTTATCTAGTATAAGCTTACATTGGGATCAAACGTTAATATCTATAAACAATTAAAAAAACTATAGATAATATAAACAAAAATCGTTTAATAATAAAATCCTGATAATAGTGAGTTCAGCCGATTCGAAGATCAACCTGACAAAGAACAAATAAATGATATGTATTTGTATATACAGTACAATACGATTGACTCTGATTTTCTATTGATGTGTAACTCTAGTATAATGGGAATAATAATTGAATATAGTAATTGTAAAAATTGATTCACAAATAATACGAGGTGCTAGAATCAATATTGTGCGGAACATAGCTCTGGCTAAATTTGAATATATAAGGCAAACATTGTATGATGCAATGCTCTCTATGCATTCGTGAAGTACAAAGTATGAAGGTACGCATATGTCTTACCAACGTATACATATATAATTAGGTTAGCGTTATTTTATGCAAGGCAACAGTACAAACCACTTGTTGCTATTTCGACTGACTATTTGAAGTTATACTTCAAAAAAACACCGGTGGCGTGTAAGGGGTGTCGAATAACATCTAAAACTTGAGACACCCAAGCCAACCTCACCTGCACGTGGTGCACCCTGCTGAATAACGAACGAGGCAATGGCGAAAGCGGGGTGGTAGGGTTCTACAGCCCGACTGGGTCGCAGCCACCACGTATATGGCGAAAAAGCCCGTCATAGTGATTCGCTTCTGCGGGTCGCGTTTCGGAATCGGCCTGTGCATATCCAGCTCTTCGCAGGCCGGCATGACAGTGGCGACCGACGATGGATAGTGTGTCACTCGGTGGTCGCCATTGTTTTTGGGTTGTAATGTACTTACCATCAGGCACAGTGCATAATTTTACCGGGCTACAAAAAAAAAAGGCCCATCAGACCAATAGGGTTAGTTAATTCGCAAAAAAGGAAGCAGTGACAGTACGTGGTATGTAAGTTTTAAAATGAAATTGAATTAGCTGACTGACATGTGAACCACTTACCTATTTATAGACAGTCAATTTATAGGACACATACATACCAATTTGTAAGTTTTAAAGATGAATCCAACCCAGTCCAAATACTATACCACCACTTACGAAAGTATATCCGTTTTTTTTACATTCAAAATTTACTTCAACCTTAACATTGGTGAAATGGAATTGAGAATTTTATGAACCTTAAAGCCTTTAATACCCAAGAAATAGCTTTCTAGCGGTTTGTACTGCATTACTTACAAAGGGGTTATGATTCCTAATATCAATCACTCTGACGTCGCAAATGCGGCTAAGCTTTTAGGTGCGGTCTTGTTTAATTATTCATCACCTTGAGGGATTCAGGGCTCTGTTGGTCCACAAATTGCAATATTATTTGTTGCTCGCGAATTAGTTTGTGTGAATAACATAATCAGAATATATATATAGTATGTAATCTATCTTAAACTTTAAGTGGTATTGTTTGTCACTTGCAATGGTGGCAGCCAGCACATGCTGAATTATGCGCTATTGTAGCAATACCATGGCGTAATTTTAATTTCTTGTAACGTTTAACTTGTTCTGTTTATTTTTTCTTGTACATATATTTATAACTTATTTCTTTTCGCGTTTTTTTTTCCCTGTATTTGCTTAAATATTTTTTGTTCCTTATTTACGTTCTGTAATGAAGTTCCGATTTTTCTTACTTGTTCTGGATACTCTATAATATCTAAATACTGACCTGACTATTTCATAGAATGGTAGGAAGCCTGATTGCTTAAAATAAGGTTCAAGGAATATTCTATATTCTGTTTACATAGCAAGCATTTTCGCGAACGGACTCAGCCGTTAAATGGAATTAATGCAAAAAACGAGCACTTCGAAATGACAGTGCCTGGCTTCGAACAACGTAGAAATTAAAGTAAATCGCCTGTCTCGAACAGTAATTGGTCTGTCGTGGAAAACATTATAAAAGAATATTCTTGTTTTTTGTACTCTTCAATGAAATGATCGGGAAGAACATTTTATGAACTATTTAATCATTGGGCATAATTCGATACGCTAGACTTACCGTTTTCTTGGTTGTATTGTATATATTGCGTATTTAACATGCTTTTCGAAGAGAGCGTATTTCAGAAAAAAGCAAGTATAAGTAGTAGATAACTTAGTAGTAATAATATGTCTATATCTGACTGGATTTCTACAATCTTTTAGCGTTGTTATGCGTTATAGCTAGCTTATAGAGGGTTACAGACCGGCATGATAGCGACGACCTCTAATAAATAACAAATCTCTCGGTACCAACCATTGCTCTTAAACAGTACTATATTTACAATCACATACTATCCTGCTACATAGTCGTGTGAATACAAAATTATGAATAATCAATAAGGAAATAAAACTCTTTAAAATACCTAGACTCTGCAATATTGCATATATTACTAGGTGTAATAATACAAGTAGTATAACGTTACACCTGTAAGGATTTTTCAATATATAAATAGACAACCGTGAATAGAAAGTAATTAAAGAAAAGCAATTAATTGAACTCGACAAAGATAGACTAACGGGTATAGATATAGAATCGCAGAAATTCTGTTAAATAAAGCCATACCTTCACACACCTCCAAATATAAATAAGAAAATAATTTATTCTATCAAAATTTATGACAAAAACGCTTACTTCATTAATTATTACGAAGCGACCCTTCCGTCAGAACACAATGAAATTGAATAAAAAGGTGTTTTAAACCTTCCCTGTTTAACTTTTTAAATGAAAAATTTTATTAGGAAAGAGGAGAAGCAATAACTCAGAGGACGGTCATTGTCATGAGATCTGGACGCCTTGTATGGGTATAAAATAAAATGTTTAGAAGACATACTGATGTTAATAGATATTCTGCATAAGATTTTAGAATAACATGTGATTTTGAGAGGCTTACAGTATAAAGCTTCGAGATCAACGAATTTATATAACTGCATATAGTTAACTTTAGTGTTCTTTTATTAAAATTCGATAAAGAGACGTCATTGTTATAATCCAAAAAGAATGATGACCAGCGAGAAATCGCTAACCTATTCTTATACATGGCTGTTACTAAGTATTTCTCTGATCATCAGACTGTGTTTGCTTGTACGCTTGTAACGCTATTTGAGTTTTTGTTATCTTGTACTCCGTTTTATTATGAATTAGCCATTGCAAACTATAAGCATCTATAAGCAATAGAGATAATAAGCGCAAAGAGTCCTACTAATATCACACTGAAGTTAATTAAAAACAAGCCCTTTATTAATTTACCTTACCTGTGTTAACAGTATATCTCTCCATATTAATTGTAGTTTTTATAAATACGTATGCAAACCTCTTTTTATGTAATTTCCATATTTAGTGTCTATAATATACTATTTAATAAAACAGAATAGATATGTTTCTCTGCTACTTCTTTCTCTATCCTATCAACGAAATTGTTGCTATGCGTGTATATTTAATTATGTCAATTTTTGGACTCTATGCACTATTATTATTTTTTTATTTAATTTTATTTATTAAAACCCGAATTTAAAGGACGATATGGTCTAAGATGAGAAACACGTTAATCCTGGAGAGCAACTAACTTTCAAGTGCAGCTGACGAAACACTGCTATAGAAGTTTGGCGTCAGAATTTCAACTTGAGGCTTAATGGCTTGCCGGGCAAGCTTAGAAAAAGCCCTAACAACATTCGGTACAATTCAACATGAAGTTTTCTCTCAGCGAAAATTCTTCATCGCAAGGATTCGAACCAACGTTGATCGACGGTGTGTCCATAATCGATAATTTTTTATTATATAATTCATTTTAAAATAATAAATTATGATACAAATTTGAAATTAGTTTATAATCTCGTATTTCAGAAGTAATTATTTCTATTTATTTCATAGAAGAGGAAAGAACAAAAAGGAAGATATCGCCATCTGAGATTATAATTGTATTCCTGAGTAAGTTTCAGAATTCGAGCAGAACATGTACCAACCCTATCCAGTTAGATCCTACATAATTTGGTTATTTCATCCGGTTATGGACATGGTTATTGTGTTAGCGAACTAAACCATTAATTCTGTTACCTATTATGTATTCACACATATATTGAAACTGTTTATCGATTAATGTCAGATAAATTTGAAAAATGGTCCTTACATTTTAAAAGGCGCAAAATCGCATTTTAGCCGTTCATAAGATTTAAAAAAAAAATTATAGATCTTCATATTATATCATATTATATAAACATATAAAATTTGAATATCATAGAATGAAACTAGAAAACTTATGAACGGCAAAATGTGGATTTCGTTCACGGTGAATAAAGACTAGGTTTGCGATTAAAATGGGACTTGGCTAATTTTGAAATACAGCGACTGATATATTTTATCCAAGAAACACTTACAATGAAAACAAATATATAATTTTGTTATAAAAAATCCTTTATTTGGTTATTCAGTACATACTATACTTAAAAAACGTTTATATGATGTCAAAAGAATTTTCAAAGTCACTCAATATAACGGATCCTTGTTATCTTAGGAATTAAATTAAAAATCAAGGAACGAATCTTTTATTAATCATGAGATGAGTAAATTCCTATTTTTTCCATTGAATATTATAGGATTGTTTTATATTTCCAAAGCGATATATTTTTGCAATTGTAGAATTAATATCTAATTAAAAAATTCCATCTATTTATTTGTATTTCTATTACTTTTTAATGCGTTTATATTTTTTTATTTCTACGCTGTTACAAAAGAATTTTTGTAGCAAGTCACAACTTCCAAACAAACGCGTGATTTAAGGAGCATTTTTTACAGAATAGAATGATTAATCACCGTCGCAATGAATTATACATAAAATTATTTGACAGGCAATGGAATGGAGCGGCGTAAGGAATAATGTGGAAATTTGATGAGTACGGTAATAGCGGTATGTAACGAACCGTGGCGACAAGCACGCTGCTGTCTACTCACTATGCCATCGAAACGATTTCCAAGTGGATGTGACACTTTTTCTAAGTTAGAAATCTATAGTGCGCACTCACACCTATATCAGCTTTAAGTCCACAGCTTAAATTTATAGTCGCAAGCTTAACATTCACTTAGCTTGAGCAGAGCTAAGTTCAAGACATCAAGTTCCACTTACGAAAAGCTTGGGTATTACTTACGCAAACAAAAAAAGTATGACAAAATAATAATGTAACAGTGACATTTCTATACTTTTGTGATTGTCATTGGCTAGATCATTCATTGCAGAAATATCAAGGAGGCTTCCATTATTTTTTTTTATTTCTCAGTTGACTTATTTCTTTAACTTTTTCTATAATCTTTCAACATGGATAATTCGACTTAGTTTTTACAAAAAATTTAAAAAGCCATTTTACAGACTCGACACGCTATTGAAACAAAGCTAAATACAAATTTAGCGTAATTCGACTATAAATTCAAAACCAAGATTGCATTCAGTAACTACTTAGCAAAGTTAAACTGAGCTAAGTACAAGATAAGGCTGAGTACGCTTTATAGATATTACCCTTAAGCTTCAACCTTACTAGGTGATTAGTAATTATAAGATGTGGACTGCCGAACCTATTTCCATCACACAACACCTAACCGAACATTATTGTACCGAAACAGAGACAAAAATACTGATCACTGATGGACGTCATAGCGCCAATGTTGGTGCGAAGCGAACAGACCTTGTAGAACAGTTGGAGTACCGAATATGCTCAAATAATATATTATGATACTATCTTTTTCCAGTATATCGACGATGAAAAGACTAATTGACTAACAAAGACAATAACAGCTCATTAGTCAAATTATTATTGTACATAATCCTGTATCTACAGTTTTATTATAACGTAAAAATACCTCATCCAATACAAGGTAACAGTTCTTGAAGAAACACTTTGCTTAAGCGACCATGTAATATTCAGAGCATTCTTCATAAAAATGTAAATACAATATGAAATTCAAACTCACGATGTAATTTAACTGGTTATTTATTATTTGCATAAAATTGCTTCATATTTTGTCGTTATGGCATCGATTCTACTAAAACTGCTTTACTCGTCCACTACAGATGGCATTAAAGATTGTATTTTAATAATGAATGACGCTATTGCGTTATTTTACAGTAATTATTGTTGTAAACAGCTGTTAGTTATTTTGTATCGTTGTCTGTTGTGTATCGTATACCAATTTGTAGTAATCATGAAACGATTATTCGTTGTTCGCGTCGTGACTTTGAATGAGAGAAACATGAAGTACTTTAACACTTATGTTTTTTAATACTTTACAGGTTTTTAGCGTTTCACCACAATCTCAACTGATGTTAAATGTAGATGTGGGCTAAGTTACTTAACACGATAACCCTAGAGAGAGTTGGATCAACTTAAGGGTGTTAACGAGCCTACTCCATTTTCAAAGGCCGGCAACGCATTTGTGACTCTCCTCGTGTCGTAGGTGTCCATGGGCGGCGGTGATCACTTACCATCAGGTGATCCGCATATTCGTTGCCACTGGTATAAAAAAGGCGGACTTAGGAAAAGCCCTACCAGCGTGTTATGGTTCCATCACGATATTTCCTTCACCGCGCGCTCCGAGTCAGTTGCTAGGATTCGAACCTACGTCCATATCGACTACCAACCCACCATGCGCTGTCCGAACACCCTATCAACTAAGCTATCATGGCTTCGTTTCTATTAGTTCTTGTATTATAGGGCTTGCTTTTCATACATTATGATACGGTCAATAATAATAACGAACGTTGGATAACAGCAAAATAATAATGTCCTCTATAATTCGTACGTACAGGAATAACACCGAATACTATTAGTTATTATCATAATGATTACCTCATAGAAAGATACGCATTCCATTCGTCTATATTGTTAATTCTATGGCAATATAGATATCTATAAGTATACCAAAGTATTTCAGTAAAAAATGTAACTCGATTAAAGCTCACTTTTTATTAGCATAATATTAAAAACTTCTAACCTCTCAACTGGCCCTACCAAAGGACGAAAATTAAAATAAAAAAGATATAAAAATACGAAGAAATTGCTTTTATAAATATTTCCCAACAGAGTCGGCCGGTTTTCCTTTGAGACAAACGCAAACGTAGGCCAGGAATTTGTTTATGTTTTTATATTAACGTTTAGTCGTTTGTACGAATTCCCAGTTTCTAAGAGTTTTGCTATAAAAAATTCAGTTACATTGTAATATCTCTGATGATGAATTGTCTTAATCTTCGACTTATGTTTTGTAGATTTGGGATTGTATCCCTGTGAGATTCTAGCACTTATCGTGTGAACTATCCTAGATATTTAATTGGGACCCTGAAATAAACTAATGTATGTTTAAATTACTATCCGCATTCAGATGTGAACACGATCAGTCTGAAAATTTATAATGTTTTTTTAAATTAAATTTATTTATGACAAAAAATAATACATATAATTTATATAGTAGGACGCTCTTTTTCTTCAGGAAACCGCTACTGCTGTTTAATCGAGGTGTATGAATTTCCTCGCGGCATTTTACTTCGCCCTGAATTTATGTCTAATCTATTAATTAATTTAAAATTGTACAAAGAAGATTTTGACTTGAATCATTACATAGTATAAAACAAAATCCCCCACCGCGTTTGTCTGTCTGTTCGCGATAAACTCAAAAACTACTGAACGGATTTTCATGCAGTTTTCACCAGTGGATACAGTGATTCATGGGGAAGGTTTTAGTGTATAATTTGTCAAGGTTTTTTTTATAATCAGGGCGGGACAGCGTCTGTCGTGCCCGCTAGTTATTATATAATAAGTTTCGCTTCTCATCTAAAACCCTCTCTGTTTGCTGTCCCCAGTGTATTTATAACTGAACTATCACATTCTTCGCCAAACTTTTTAAACGACTCTTCGTAATACTTCACTGAACACAGATTTAGGTATAAATACGTACCTATTACATTTATAACATCAAAATAATTTAAAGATAAGTAAATGCCAGTTTTGGACTTTCATAATAATATTAAAGGTTTGTTTTGCTTAAACTCGTGACTATATTATGTTATCCGATACGAAATATATATAAGAGTTGTTGAGTTATGTATGCTTGGTACACATATATATTTTTCAACAACTCCTATTTGTATGAATAGTTAGCTTACATAGGTCGCGAATTGCATGTATCAGGCAACAGCCAAAGCCGAGGTGTGCCGCGCACCCTTGAGCTAGTTGTCAAAATAAAATCGGCTGAGTGCCTTAAGCGCTCGCCTTAGTAGTCCGGTGAAGCTGTTAAGACCTTGTTTGGTCAATAGCGTAGTCATTTCGAAAAAAAAAAATCGTGACTATATTAAACGTAAGCCTGCATTTATGGCTATAAGTAGTCACAAAGGCTGACGAATACTGTAGATGTGTTGTCTGTCCATATTCTAGTATTGTCTCACGTGTTGCGTTACATAGAATCTATATCTGTATATATAAAACAAAAACACTTTTCGCGTCTGTGTGTGTTTTCTCTCCGTTATTTGAAGGTATGCAATGGATTTTGATACGGTTTCCAATGTCGTTTAGAGAGAGAGACGAACTTCTTAGCATTCCATGGATTCACAGTGCGGGTGCCGGGTCCATCGTGTGGCCGAGGGAGAAACTTAGAGCAGTTCCCAGGACTTGCGACCCAGGTGTATGTTTAAGGAGACCCCCTTTGAGATGCGCATCAACGCTCACCTTCACTGCTCGAGTTTCCCGCCCTGCCTAGCCAAATTTGGTAGGAACCTGTTAGTGCAGCCTTTGATACTCGTTCTAAAATAGAACTTACTGCAGTTCTCGATAGGCCAAGGTCCTTCAGAAAGTTATAGAGAGATTTTGCTGGTATACTTCTCGCTCCTACTTCTACCGCGTATAAATTAACCACATAGCCATTTTTTTAGCCATTTCTATCGGAAAATTTATATGTATAACACAAGTACATGTTGTAGACAAAAGTTAATATATTCTAATAAAATCTTAAGTTCTTTCGGGTGCTTATATTCCAAACGCTCGCTAAATCTTATTAGATACATAAAAATAATGCACCACCGAATTATATATGTCAATTTCCTAAGTATAACTCAGAATAATCATTTTTATATTTTACAAATTATAAAAAAAAATATTATTTCCTACGCTACTTTGATCTATATAGTATTAAATTATTATATAACTGTATAATAGGCTAGCTGTGTCAGCGACTCCGTCTGCGTTAAACCTAATGTAAAAAAACGGTGTCTAATAAACTCATCTCAATGTATTAAGTATATTTACTTTTCTCTCGTACTTAAGTCGCGTCATCATTAAAATTACAATAACTTTTGGTAGAATGAACCGATTTTAATGAAACTAAGCATAATGGAACTTGAGGAAATACTTTATGATTTTCTTGGTAAGGTAAGGTGAGTTTTTATCGTGAACGCTGTAATATGACAGTGGTGCGTGTTCAAACAAACAGATAGACAGACATTTCTAAAAATGATCGATGTGTATTTTATTACTTATTCAAAGACATACATTTTTAAAAGATGGTAGAGCCACGCTGAAGCTATTGCTGTTTTCAGCATGAATGTGTTGGCTCGCCCGGGGTACTACCACCCTCTCACAGAACACCGATGTGAAGTAACTATGCTTGCATTGTTGCGTTTCGTTCGGTCAGTGAGAGCGCCGGAGGCCCACCTCACCTCCCCCTTCCCCTCCTCCCGCTTCCCATCCTCCCCTTTCCTCCTCATCCCCCCAGCGCCCAAACATAGGCTGGTAACGCACTTGCGACTCCCCTGGTGTTGCTAGTGTCTATGGATGGTCACTTACCATCAGGTGACCCGCCTGTTCGTTTACCTCCTATGATATAAAAAATACACCTGCACTATATGTACAGATAGAAGATTTATTATTATTATTTTTATATATAATTTTATTATTATGATTTATTTGTATAAATTATCCAATGAAATGTTTAAATTACGTTAGAAATTGATAATTAACATTGCTCTTTACAACATATATCATATTAATATCTTAGAAGAATATACAGATTAATATTAACTCGTAACAAAAAAAAAATTGTGTAGTGCTTTTAGCTCATTACTGATGAACTGTAAATATCAATGTACCTAAATATGGATCTAACACTTCATATTAGTACATTTCACCCATACACGCTGAACGTTAGTACACAGTAAAGGAGCGAGTATCGTATACCTACAGCGCGCTCCGTACCGATAAGCTATCTAAATCTAAACCACTAGTAATTGAAAATAATACGTAGGTAATGTCAAACGTCTAAAGTCAATGATACTTGTTAATATATAAAAACAAAGCGGCAGTCGCAGACATTCGCTGGTCGCCCTAAAAAAACATTACGACGAGAGGTCGGATTTAACTGAGACGTGGCCGAGATTGTCCGTCCTTTTTTTATTATTTTCTGACACAAAGGAAACCACCAGTAAATCCTGTACTTCCGAACAAGCGACTGTACACCCTTCATATTATTTTGGACCACTACTATTTGTTTCTTTTATATTCTTATTCTATAAATCATTTCTATTGAAGTATACTGCTATTGGGACAGTATGAATTGTAGTTTATAAATATTATAAATGTACTAGCTAAGCCGCGCAACTTCGTCGTATAACATACACAAGGGCGCATGGCACCTCGGCTTGGGCTGTTATCTGAGAAGTCGCGTCTGACCTAGCTAACTATTCTAAGTTATTCATACATATATTCATTTGTGAATCATACAATCGAAATTGCATGATTCACAAATTCATACGTGTATATCGGAATAAAACGAACTATAAACTATTCGATTCAATTCGATGAGGGAAAAAAAAACAAAACCATCCCACCATGTGTATATATGTGCACGTGTGTGAGAGAGGTGATCTCATATGTGTACAAGTGATGTGGGTGAGTCACTGTATCGCGATAATAATAACTCGAGGGCTCCATCCGGGGACGACCTCGGTTCGAGATATTACTGAGAGCCACGTAGTGTACGGGAGCGAAAGAGAAATCCTTCCCTCACGGCGGCGTGAGAGTAGGATATGCGTGCGTATTATTTATTATGTTTCCGTACTCTAATACGCAGATATAAAATTTAAAGTAGGATATCTTGTCTACTATTGTTTTCCATAATCGTTCCCATTTTGCAATTATTAAATTAAGATTAAAAACGCAATTTTATCAACCTAAATCGAATAACTTTCCAAAGATTTTAAGTTAAACGACTACGATCCGAAAAAAGTTTCACTTGCATCGTGGTTTCATAAAACCACACAAACTTTTTTATTATTATATTCTCTTTGTTATATGTCATTCGTTTTCATTGACAATTTTAAACATTACACAGTAACGAGATCTCGAACGAGTTTAGTTCGAAAACCCATGGGTACAAGGGATCATTGGAAAATGTCGCCCGGGGAAATCTGTAATCGGGTTTGTCTATTATGCGTTATCCCGAGGACAATCCCGGGGCCAACCGTCTCGGATTTTTTTCCAAGAAATTGTAACCAACCGTTATGATGAGATGAACAATCTCGCAAAATTTAATATCATTAAGTGCTTACTAAAATTAAATCACATCTTGCATTGTTAACAAAAATTATATTTGATTGCTTAAAAATAAATTGAATTCACACTGATATTCAACTGATTATACCGCAACTTTAATCGAAAAAAAAACTAACAAATTCAATTTTGTGGGAAAATTTGTTTAAAGTTTGACTATGTTTACACGTTCAACTTAGATCATTTGTAACATTAAGTAGAAATAAGAAATTTAAAAGAAAGTTCGTAATTGATTCGATTTTGAAGTGAAACTTCTTTAGGCGCATGAGGGTAAAATGTTTACAGATGTAACGTCACGCAGGTATGCAACGGAAGTGACGTCATTTGCAGTAAACGCAGATTTTTCATTTATTTTTCAAGTCTCGGAAATCTAAAGTTTTAGAATAAAATAAAAATAAGAAATTAAAGAATTAATTTATAAATCTTCTAAAATAATTATATTTAATCTATAATAATCCATTTAATAAAAAAATTAATAAAAAAAAATTAACTAAATCAATTTCATGTAATTAATTTAATTTCTTAATTTTTTTTCTTATAAATTAGTTCGCCAAACGAGTTTCACTTCTGACATATGTACTTTGTACGCACGCACTTTTTTTATATGTTATAAAATAACTTCAATTTAGACATAGTAAGAACATAATGCGCTAGGATAAGTAGCATAAAACTGAATTGCAATATCCCGATAAACCGACGTACATTAAATAAAATAAAATGACAAAGTAATGCATTTCTTAAATAAATTAAAACAAATGAGATAATCACTTTTTATTGACACATCAGCTTATTTCATTTTGCTTTGCTTTATTAACTATCTTCAGAAACTACATTTGTCACATGTTTAAATCAGAAAGAGAACAACAGTCGTCTATTATCGTAATTCGTACATTACACGTAGTGATTTATTTTTGTCAATTTAGGCAATATATTTATAAACTATATGTCTATGTGTTGTTTCGATATATAAGCTACATTACTCTAAATTTTCAACAAGACCCGTTCAGTAGTTTTTAACCGACTTCGAAAAAGGAGGAGGTTACTACGTTCGGTTGTGTGTTTTTTTTTTTTATGTATGTTAATCGATATGTCCGTCAATTGTGAACCGATTTTAATGATTCTTTTTTTATTTGAATCGATTATATTCAGAGGTGGTCCCATATAAATTTGAAGAAAATATTCAACCCCTAAGGGGGTGAAAAATCGTTTATTTGATTTTCATCCACTTCATATTTATGTATTTTCGTGAAATTGGAACCGATTTATTATACCCATTAGAAACCAGATACACACATCAAAAAAGTCTAAGCAACATGCGTGATATTACAAATTTTACCATTTATATTAATTAATTTCTAAATATTTACTCAAACAAAGTGCGTAGGTAAGTAAACTTTTTTGTTATTGATGACATACTGGCTGGTTGTAAAAAAAAAATTTGATTATGTTTTGTTTTTTCTTAAAATTCAAATGACTGCGAATTTGTTTGAATTTAAGTGCGTTTTAATTGCTACGTTTAGTCTTGATTTTATAATTTTACCAACCATTTAAATAAAGTTAGCGACAAAATTGAATTGTTAGATATTCTTTATGTCATGAAGCGACGTCATTTGATGGCAGATGAAATGCAAAGAGCTGTAGGGATGTTGCAAGCGGGAAGTAATCAATCTCAGGTATCTCTACATTTTGGCATTCATAGAAGTGTTATTTGTCGTCTTTGGCAGCGCTACAGTTATACAGGAGAAACATCCCTACAGGTCTTTGCATTTCACCTGCCATCAAATGACGTCGCTTCATGACATAAAGAATATCTAACAATTCAATTTTGTCGCTAACTTTATTTAAATGGTTGGTAAAATTATAAAATCAAGACTAAACGTAGCAATTAAAACGCACTTAAATTCAAACAAATTCGCAGTCATTTGAATTTTAAGAAAAAACAAAACATAATCAATTTTTTTTTTACAACCAGCCAGTATGTCATCATTAACAAAAAAGTTTACTTACCTACGCACTTTGTTTGAGTAAATATTTAGAAATTAATTAATATAAATGGTAAAATTTGTAATATCACGCATGTTGCTTAGACTTTTTTGATGTGTGTAGCTTAAATTACTTTTTATAAGATCAGTTCTCTGTCAATGAAAGTTATGTGAAGGTCGATCGAACCGTTTTGAAGATAGTACTGCGGGCGAAGCCACGGTTAACAGCTAGTATAAA
>MU158783.1:324013-343057 GCA_015888305.1 Antheraea pernyi | reverse complement strand
AAAACATAATCAATTTTTTTTTACAACCAGCCAGTATGTCATCATTAACAAAAAAGTTTACTTACCTACGCACTTTGTTTGAGTAAATACTTAGAAATTAATTAATATAAATGGTAAAATTTGTAATATCACGCATGTTGCTTAGATTTTTTTGATGTGTGTATCTGGTTTCTAATGGGTATAATAAATCGGTTCCAATTTCACGAAAATACATAAATATGAAGTGGATGAAAATCAAATAAACGATTTTTCACACCCTTAGGGGTTGAATATTTTCTTCAAATTTATATGGGACCACCTCTGAATATAATCGATTCAAATAAAAAAAGAATCATTAAAATCGGTTCATAATTGACGGAGATATCGATTAACATACATAAAAAAAAAATACACACAACCGAACGTAGTAACCTCCTCCTTTTTCGAAGTCGGTTAAAAATAACAGCTGTTGTCTTTATAAGTTATTTTAATAACAGAAATGAACAATATTAGAATATACTGTAGAAACTAAGATACATAAGCTTTGAACTAGATTAATTTTTACAGGTTCCAATGATAACTTTTAAGACTTTCTTATCTACGCATATAATAATAATATAAATTTAACGCGTCTTTTATTGAACGTGTTTTAACTTTTTAGATTTTTAAACTTTTTTCTTACAAAATGAAATTTTTACATTAAATTATAACAAACATCCATTTATCCACGCAAACTTTTCCCCTTTTACTGGATTTATATGATATACGTATATCATCATCATCATATGGAAGAGACCCACTGCAGGGTCATAGATAGGCCCCTTCCCAAAGAAAGGTGTGGACGTAATCACCACACCAACCCACCAAACTTTGAAAAATTCACAGTTGTATGTTTTGCGACATACAGTGGTACTACAAGAACATATCTCAGGTTCAGGTTTTCGCAAAATGTTTCCCGATGCCGATAGTGCTATCAATTTCCATTGTTAAATATACGCGAATTCCAAAAATATCATTGGTTCATACCGAGGTTTGAACAGTCGAACATTGGGTTGAAATTCCAGCGGTCAAACCACAAGACCACCCTGACTTACATATATCAAGGAGTTTATTTATATCAAATTAAAATGCAAAATCCTTTATTTTGCATACAATCATAACGATATGTTTTATATAATTTAATGTTATTTATATATCGAGCGAGTTTCTATTGACCTGCGTCAATACTATTGACTACTGTTGAAACCTACTAATGACTGACTATTATTTACTCCGTTCTGAGACAATATTGTTTGGAGTTTTTTATTTTATTGTAGGACAGCAAAGTGACTGCACTGTGCCTGATGGTGAGCACAGTACAATCCAAAAACAATGGCGACTACCGAAAGATGCGTTATCCCTCGCTGGTCGCCGCAGTCATGTCTCTTCACGTTATCACGATACCGTTAGTTATCGGCTGTTCATGCATCTTGATTATTATTATTGGCTACTGAATACTGGGCATCCTCGCTCAGACAGTTGGGCTAAACATATCTACGGATATTTCGTCGTAACTATATTCAGTGTTGCATTTCAGTATCGGCCAACGTTTTATTATAATCGATGATATAATATAATCGTCATTATGGATGATGTCATACATTCACATAGATCCCGTTTATCCTCGGCTCCACATATGTATACATTATTCATTAAATTGTAACGGTAAATACGTAAAATGTTATTTAATTATTAAAATACATAAAATTATTTATACAAAAGTATAAATAAACAGTTTGTCAGTAAGATATGTAAATTTTAACATCGTTTCGACTTAGAGGCTGATTTCCGCATTACGTCCTTTTATCTTTCGCCTGAAGCGAAGGATTCCTCGAGGAAACTCGAGTTTCCAGGTCAAAGGGTTCGCGAGAATCCGTGCAGCGACGCGCCGTGTCGGTGGCTCTAACTTAATTTATGGAATTTAAGCATTTTTTACGTAACAAGTACGATCTCGACGAGCATAAGTGAGTTTTGGAGTCTTTGATACCGTTTAACAGCTGTTTTATTGGAAACTTCTGAATATCTCAAATATAATGTAACTTTAAAAATTGTATTGGAGAAAAAGGGGTTATAGTGACCAATTTGCATACCTTATAAGTTATAGCATTTGATAATAATTTCACTTAATTTTAAACGACTGTATGACCTAAAATGGTAACACTCTGAACATGGAGGCAATTCTCAAGTGATTCTAAAATGTAGCTTCCTAAAACAATATTTATTATACAGTGTAAAGTCTTTATAACGTCGTTCGTGATAACGAAAAAGTCTCTATAAAATAGAAATTATGCTTTTAATACACTGCATCTGTTAAAACAATACTTGTCATCTGAATGGTTAGTCTATAACAGTTAAATTACTCTGCTATAACAGTTACACTACAGTTTAGGGGTGTGAGGGGTGTCGAATAACATCATAAGACCTGAGACACCCAAGCCAACCTCACCTGCACGTGGTGCACCCTGCTGAATAACGAACGAGGCAATGGCGAAAGCGGGGTGGTAGGGTTTTACAGCCTGACTGGGTCGCAACCACCATGTATATGGCGAAAAAGCCCGTCATAGTGATTCGCTTCTGCGGGTCGCGTTTCGGGATCAGCCTGTGCATATCCAGCTTTTCGCAAGCCGGCATGACAGCGGCGACCGGCGATAGATAGTTTCTCTCTCGGTGGTCGCCATTGTTTTTGGATTGTTCTGTGCTTACCATCAAGCATAGTGCAGCCAATTTGTCGAGCTAATATAAAAAAAAATCTGTTTAAAATAACTGTTCTAGTACGTAAGTATAATATAGTTCAGTGTTTATAGTTCTCTCTCTCTCTCTTAGTTATAATATGCCTATTAATGAATGGGTGAGAATACAAAAACCAATATTTCTCATCTGATTAGTTATTCTGTAGCAGCTGAAGTACTCTGCTCTCACAGTTACACTACAGTTTCTGCTTATAATAATAACTGTTCTAGTACATCAGTATAATATAGTTCAGCGTTTATAGCTCTCTAGAGACGTCTCGCTGCACACTGGATTGAGAATACTATGAATACAGATGAATTTTGCGTCGAGATCATGTTTTCAGCACAAAAGGTAGCTTATAGCGAATACAGCTTCGTTAATGTAGCTTTTTTATTTTATTTTCAACCAACCTTCGAGTATTCGAGTCCAGACAATTTATTTCATACAAAATTAGAAGTACAACAAAAAATAGCCAAACAGATGTAGCTGTTCTAAAATCATGCGCTTGTACATTCAGCAATTGATTTTTATTTAAACTCATAGGTTGTAGCCCGTTTGTGAAGCGTCATGTGTTTCTCCTTCAATGAAGCTTCCAACCTTTATCTTGGACACTTGGACACTTGTCGAGTGTGCAGCCGAGGGATCCTCTCCTGATGCGGTCTCCTTAACTACGAACGGAAGTATCGCCAGGGTGGTACTTAAATAATCTGTCAAAAATGAGGATGATAAAATGTAACTTCTAACAATAATCTCATCTGATTTTAAATAAACACATTGCCTAAGTGGTAAAGTGCTAGACCTAGAGGAAAACCGACTTTCAACTGCATCTGCCGCACCTCTATAGGGACTATACCGTTGGTGGCACATTTTAATCTTGAGAATGGTAGTTCGCCTGACAAATATATTGTCAAATATGATGATTATGAGATTGTAGGCTTTAGCAATAATCCCATCTGCCGTTAAATAACCATATAAACCTAGAGGATACCGACACTCAAATGCAGCTGTCAGAACTGTAGACTTTTAATGGCAAGATTTTTATCTTGAGGACGGTAGCAAGCCTGACGACAAGTATTTAAATAAATCCAACCAAAACGCTAAAATTATATCGAATTGACGCGTTGTTCGAAGGTCCTACTATAGACTATGACTGAGCCATCGTCGATCTGTCATTTTTTTACTTCTTTAGGCGCGTTGAGCTTTATATTTGGCAGGATATACATTTATAATTTCTATGAAAACATGACCGGCCATATTGCGCTTGCGCGGCTTTCGTAAGACTAGCGAAGCATAGTATACGGGCCTGTGTAGATGTAATATTGATATTTTGCAGCTTAACATACATTTGTTGAATTAATAGACTTTATAAAAATGTATATAATTACTTATTGTTCCGAGTGCCAATGATATGAAAACCAGACTAATGTTAATAATTACAATAAACAAATTCTGAAATTTATTTATTGTCATTATTGTCATATAATTAATTAAAAATCAAAAGAGAACACAGTTATTTCATTGATTTGAGTTTTCACTTCTGTCGTGAGTCTTTATGACTGCCTCGACATTTTTTCTATACCGGGTATATTAAAAAACTATCCATCCTACGTCGAAAGACAAACTCTGTGAGATCAAATAGAAGAAAAAATATTTATTTAAAAGTAAATTTAAAACTATCACAAATCTCAGACGTAGACGCTGAAACGAGTTCTAGTACCGGGGAATATGATAACACTCGTTTAACCAACGTTTACGCTACAAACTCCATGATTAACGTTGAATTTAGGACACTGTCCCGCGTGAAATATGACGGCTATTTATTTTGCAGATTACGTGCCGCGTCCCTGTGTCCCAGATCCGGCGTGAAACAGAAGTTTGTAGGTTTTATACGAATTTGTTGCTTGTGGGTTTCAGCTTGAACTATCATCGTATTCACATAACTCAAATATCAGTCGGTTTTTCTACCTTTTCATTACATTAATAGTACTTAACTACAGTTCTCGCCAACTTTTATGGCCGCTCTGAATTTAATAGAAAACAAAATATTAAAAAATTGAGGCAGTCATAAGGATTGCCGACAGAAGTGAAAACTGAATACAAAGAATAACTGTATTCTGTTTTGAATTATTTAATTAATTATACTGTAAATGATTTATATTTCATAATTTTTTGAATTGATATATCATACATAATGTATACTAATAACGCATGGAGGTATATCTATGTACATATATAGTCAGTATACATATAGCTCGTGGAAAGCGTTCGGTGACGATGACGCGAGTTCCATAATTTTTTTACATGCCACAAAAATGTTCAACGCGCCTAAAAAAGTTTTTACTTCAATAATACATGTAATAGGAATCTAAAATTAGCATTTATCTATAGTTAAGTTATCCCAACGTTATACGTATAATATAATACGTATTTATACCTAGGAGTTAAATAATCTTTTAATTCGATCTTATCAACGAACTTCATTAATGGAATTGTTTTCTAAGGATTTTATGCTGTAGCATGCAATCGGACAGGGTGATAATGTTGTTAGATTTTTAATTGAAACCTAAACCTCAACATAACAGTCACTAAGATTTGTTTCTTAAAATGATCAAGTTTTTTTTAATTTTATGTCATGGGAGGCAAACGAACAGGTGGGTCACCAGATGTTAAGTAATCACAACCGTCCATAGACACTAACAACACCAGGGGAGTGGCAAGTACGTTGTCAGCCTGAGTTTGGGGGGAAGCGGGGGAGGGGAGAGAAGAGGGGAGATAGTCCTCCGGCGTTCTCACTGACCGAACGAAACGCAACAATGCAAGAATTGTTACTTCACGTCGGTTCTCTATGAGAGGGTGGTAGTACCCCGGGCAAGTCGGCCTATTTATGCTGAAACCAGTAGTAGCTGCAGCGTGGCTCTACCACCTATAAAAGTAATGGTTTAACTTCTATGTCGCAGTGAACCTTTAATAATGCAGATTCACAAAACACACCTACACTCAGAACAATCTGCGTTATTCATCGGTTAATGCCATTTTGTAGCTGTTTATTTTATTAGGTAAACTGATTATAAATGCATCAAATAATAGATTTGTATCTCATTTTCTCGAAATACGAACTCGAAATATTTGTGTAAATAAATATAAAGTCATGGTGTCCGAGTGATTTGACTAGTGGAAAGTGTAAAGACGATATCCGAATTCTTCACAATTCGCGTACATTTACTAATTTAAATTGATACACTATCGGCTGAAGATGAAGAAAAATTTCGTGCGGAAACCAGAACCTGAGAAATGTTCTTGTAAAAGTGTTGTGGAAAAGTGTAAAACTGTTTATTTTTTGATATTGGAAATCACCAAAACGTCGTGAACTGGCGTGATGATTATGCTCATATCTTTCTTCAAGAAGAGGCTTTTATACTAGCAGTGGGGCCTTTACACACTGATCTTATTGGAACGAAGTTCGTTACCGTGCATTACACGTTCTCTGAGGTTGGGAGAAATAAGTGTAAGAAGACTTTACTTTAGTTACAGGCGTGTATGAACTATACACATCACTGAACACAGCTCTCCCGTGCGCTTAAATTTAATGTATTTTAACTTTTATTTTTATAGTAAATAATTAATGTTTATTTCTAAAATTCATTCAAAATCAAAATATCCTTTATTCAATTTAGGCCCTGAGAAGGCGCTTATGAACGTCAAAGCTACCACCGGTTCGGAAAATAGCCCAGTCATCGAGAAGAACCGACAAGACACTCGATCTGGTTTATTTTTTCATGTCATATATTTCTATAGTAATATAAATATTCACATTCGTTATTAGTGGATGCACAGAGAGGGGCGTCATTTCCAGACGTCACAATCATTCACATATTGATCCACCCTATAATAGCCTTTAGATATTAAAACCCGCTTGATTATGCATTATTCCTCAAATAATATTTACACAATTCTCAAATTTGTATTTATTAACTATCCCAGATTATTTAGTGTTTAATTTATCATTATTTATTTTATATGTAATAAATATATTTTATCGTAAAATTTTCAATTTAACTACATCCACTTGATATTTTATAATATGAATTATAATCACCGTATAGCAAAGGTCTACCAAAAAGCGAAAGGAACTTCGTTCCGATCTGGTGGTTCAAATCATAGACTCCTCACGCCTTTTTTCTTATTATATATCCAAATTTAATACAGAACGATGGTTCACCTATCAGTCTGTATAAAACGATGCGCAGTAGTTATGAATTATAAATTCAAACTACCCTATGAACACAATATTCACGTATTCTCGTTTCAACATACTGCGGCATCAAAAATAATGAACACGAGTTTAAAACGTTATCTTGTTAAATAAACAAACGTATTTAAGTATAACGTTTGTTTAAAACTTCTATAATCAACTAGGAGTGGAACGCGGTATCACTCACGCTTAATTTTTCCGGCTCCGGTCCCCGACAACGCGCGCCACGTCACACGGCTCGCTCGCACGTATAGTTCTTGATATTCTATTGTTTAAGGTTAAGGGACTATGGCTTAATTGATAGATTGTTCGAAAATCATGTCGAAAGACTTAGATTTTAATCCTTGCAACTGAGTCGGAGCTGTCTGTGAAGGAAAACATCGCGATAAAATTATAGCATCATACATTATACAATGCTTTTAGAGCTTTTATTATTATTTACATACTAACCTCTGCCCGCGACTTCGTTCGCGTGGAATAGTTACTTTGGGCTAACGCTAACATGCAGCAGAAACTCTCAAGAGGAAAAAAAAATCCCGATTTGGACACATTCTGCATTGGTGCTCTATTGGCCTCAGCGTAATTATATATAGCATATAACCTTGCTCGATAAATGAGCTATATAACACTGAAAGAATTATTCAAATCGGTTTAGTAGTTCGTGAGATTACCCCCTACAACGTCACAAACTCACAAACTTTACGTGTTTACCGTCGGGTCAGTTACCACCCTCAAATTCAAAATCGGCCGCCAAGAATCTGTTGGTATGTTCCATCAGATGCACTTGAGAGTCAGTCCTCTCTAGGCTTAGCATGCTTCCAGCTTAGACTACATCGTACTCATTTAATATTAGATGAGATTATGGTCTTGTGCCTTTTCATACGTTATCCAATACGTTTGTCGAAAAATGCATCTGATAACAAAAACGCAATTTTTAAAATTTTTGTCGGTCTGTCTGTCTGTCTGTTTGTTCCGGGTAATCTTCGAAAGGGCTGAACCGATTTTGACGGGAATTTCACTGGCAGATAGAAAAAATTACAGCGCGTTACTTAGACTACTTTAAATTAGACTATCTGTTAACCGCGGTTTCGTCTGCCATGCTATCTTCAAAACGGTTCGATCGATCTTCACAATAACTTTCACTGATAGATAGCTGATTTTATAAAAAGTAATTTAAGCAATTTTAGGATATATTAGCAGTTAACCGTGGCTTCGCGCATAGTGCTATCTTCAAAACAATTTGATTGATCTTCGCATAACTTTCACTGGCAGATAGCTGATCTTATAAAAAGTAATTTAAGCAATTTTAGTTTATACTAGCTGTTAACCGTGGCTTCGTCCGCAGTGCTATCTTCAAAACGATTCTATCGATCTTCAGATAACTTTCACTGGCAGATAGCTGATCTTATAAAAAGTAGTATAAGCGATTTTAGTTTATATTAGCTGTTAACCATAGCTTCACCCGCAGTCCTATCTTCAAAATGATTTGATCGATCTTCACATAACTTTCACTGGCAAATAGCTGATCTTATAAAAAGTAATTTAAGAAATTTTAGTTTATACTAGCTCTTAACCGTGTTTTGACCCACAATGCTATCTCCAAAATAGTTAGACCAGTTTTCACAAGACTTTCACTGGCAGATAGCTGACTTAATAAAAAGTAATTTAGGCAATTTTAGTTTATACTAGTTGTTAACCGTGGCTTCGCCCACTATGCTATCACCAAAACGGTTACATCGATTTTCACGGGACTTTTACTAATAGATAGCGAACCTACTAAAAAGTAAGTGTGGTTATTCTATTTTAGACTAGCTGTTACCCGCGACTTTGTCTGCATGCAATTTTGCAAGATTTCAACCCATTCTTTATTTTTAATAAGAGAAATAATTATCGGCTTATTGTTAACAATTCGACATTATAATTATTAATAACATTAATAATATAGAGGTCTTCCTAAAAAGATCTTAGATTATAAACGTATTACGTAAAGTGTTCCATAATATAATTTCTTGCGGAACAGACCAGCGTTTATTTTTTGTATAGGCACAAAATCTTAATTATAATAATGGCAATGTATATTAAATGTAATGTAAAAATAAATCTTTACAATAATATTTTAAGTTATTGTTTCAATAGTTATATAGTGTCTTATACAGTGTAAGTGAGCACTGAGGTAGTTATATGGTTGGTTATGGTTCCAAATATGTTGCTGATGACAAACCTCATTTGGCACGCTCTTTGTATTTATATATCTAATGTACACGTTACATGTTACTTTTAGTGGCGTGCGTGTCGTACTTACAATTGTCGTTAAAGAGCGTTTCTGTAATTTTGTACATAGTCTCATAATTCTATAGTTCTTTAATACGATTTAAAAAAATGCTTGCTGAGCTGCGGGTACAGTTAGTATAGAATATAAATCTATCCTACATATATAATAAGAATGTAAATTTAAGGTCTCTGTACGTTTTAGATTTTTGTGAAAAAAAATAGTTACAGATGTCTTGGAATAAAAAAGAAAATACATTTCAATGCTTTTTAGAAATGTCTATCTGTCTGTTTGTTTGAACACACATCACTGCTAAAATCGATCTGGTTTATCTATTCATGTCATATATTTTTACAGGAACATAAATATTTACATTCGTTATTAGTAGATTCACTGAGAGGGGCGTCATTTCCAGCCGTCACAATCGTTCACATATTGATCCACCCTATAATAGCCTTTAGATATTAAAACCCGCTTGACATGGTTCTTGAACTCACTATCAGGCAAATCGGATGACCAATTTGTTGCTGTTTCTAGTATTTAAATTATTCTGGTTTTTTACTGAAAGTTTACTTACTAAACTTCTACTGAAAGTTTACTTACTAAACTTTTATTTTAAAAAAAGTATACTTTTACTAAAGTACTGCGTATCCTCGAGTATTATTTAGTCTTTGTTTACAAAAGAAATATCGATCAATGAAAATATTCAGTATAAAGAATAAGTAACACAAAAACAAATTAAAGACAGAATAGAGTCATAATTTATAAATATATATTGTTATAAAATAGAAACAATTATTGATTATTAAAAAACAGAACTGGCCAATTTAGATATAAACTGTTAAGAATAAATTCTAACAATTAATCTCATTTCAAATAACCAACACGAGTTCGGATAGAGCTACTGCACGGTACGACGACCGCCGAAAAAGTGAGTCAACACGTTTCTTTTTTTCTCGAACTGACTACGCTATTGACCTAGCAAGGTCTTAACAGCTTCACCGGACTACTAAGGCAAGTGCTTAAGGCACTCAGCGGAGTGAGTGAAAAGGGCGAATGCCGCTCTTTATATAGGCCGTCGCAGTATAACTACCCGAAATTTATTTCCAACAATATATTTTTTATGTCATAGTAGGCAAACGAACAGGTGGATCACCTGATGTAAAGTGATCACCACCGTCCATAAACACTTGCAACACCAGGAGAGTCGCAAATGCGTTGCCATCCTGCGTTTGGGGATGGGGGGAGAGTAGGATTTGTGAGTATCCGGCGTTCACACTGACTGAACGAAACGCAACAATGAAAGCACTGTTACTTCACGTCAGTTTTCTGTGGATCGGGTGGTAGTACCCCGGGCGAGCTGACCCTTTCATGCTGAAACCAGTAATAGTGTCCGGGTGGCTCTACCACCTACAAAGGATATATACAATTTACACGGAATAAATAAGTTAATGGAGTTTCTCTCTATTCTTGCGTAAATATCACCTAAAATCACAAAGCGGAAGACGTCGGCACATTAGTTGTGGCATGAGACCGTTATCTGGGCGCAAGTGCGACACGTGTGAAGTGCGAACAGCCGTGAAACCGGCCGGTCAGTGGCACGTGCGGTTTTGGCTTGCCGACAAGATGGCGGACAATATCACAGCTGACACACGACACGGATTACACTAGCGGTTTTGAAAGATATTTAATTTAATTTACAGATTTAACCTGTTAAGTAATTATTATATTAAATACTAGCTGTACCCGCGATCCCGTCCGTGTGGAACCTAATGTAAAATCATCTGAATGTATTAAGTGCATTTACGTACCTATTCTTCTCGCGTACCTCGATCCTAGGGATTACATCGGGAGCGTAATCTCCACTGCATCTCGGAGACTCGGAATCCTGAACAGGGTGCGATGGTTTTTCACGCCTGATCAGCTATATCTCCTTTATAAGGCACAAGTTCGGCCTTGCGTGGAATACTGTCGCACCTCTGGGATGGCTCCGCTAAATACCTACTGGATACCCTAGATAGGTTGCAGAGAAGAGCTGTCCGCATTGTTAATGATGCAGACATTACAGAGTTCATAGAGCCGCTTCAGTTGCGCAGAGACATTGCCTCACTAAGCCTGTTCTACCGTCTGTATCATGGCGAGTGTTCTGAAGAGTTATTCAAATTAATCCCTTCTTCTCCTTTTCACAATCGAACCACGCGCGCTGGTCTTCGGAGCCACAGTTTTACGGTAACTCCTATCTGGGCACGAACTAAAAAGTTCGCTACATCTTATTTTTGCCGTACCGTGAAGCTGTGGAACAATCTCCCGGCTAGTGTGTTCCCTCCTTCAAGTGTAACGTGAAGAGACATTTACGCAGGCCGGCATGACAGCGACGACCGCCGGAGGAGGTATCTCTCGGTGGTCACCGTTGTTTTTGGATTTTACTGTGCTTACCATCAGGCACAGTGCAGTCACTTTGTCGAGCTACAATAAAAAAAAAACTTGCATCGTCATTAAAATTACAATAGCTTTTGATAAAGTAAACCGAATTTAATTAAATGAAAACTAAATATTACTATAGGATAAGTTTTATGATTTTCTTCATGAGGATTTATCGTGAAAGTAGTACTTTAACAGTGATGCCTGTTCAAACAAACAGACAGACAGATAAACAGACAAATATCCGTAAAATTATTGAAATGTATTTTATTACTAATTCCAAGACACCTGCATCAATTTTTTCCACAAAAATCTAAACAGTACAGACACTTTACATTTACATTGTTATTATAGGTGTGTGCAGATTTTATATTAATTTAGATGCTCAATATTAACTTTAATGAAAATAGGTTATTTTTAGCACGGTTGTATACCGTATAATAAAACGATGTTCTGATTCTATTTGACCTTTTGACGGATGAAAAATGATCGTTCGGCTTCAATTTTCAGGGCATGTTAGCAAATTCAATGCTTATGATAAATTTAAATTCAAAACCGACAGAGCTTGAACGCGTTCAAGAAAGTTTCTTGCAAATGAACGTATGTAATCAAAATGTACTGCTAAATATTCTTACAACTATAAATTCGTGGTTAAGTAACTACAGACATACAGAACATCAGATTTTATTGACTGTACATAATAATAGACTTTTAAACGAAAAGCAGTTGAAACGAACTAGTTGTTAAAAAAAAACAAATATCCTAACTATTCTACTTTACTTATCGCCAGGCGATAGGAGATATCAAATGAGTTCGATTGTCACATTTATTTTTGGATTATATTGATCTTACCCATTGATATACAAAAACCAAAAACAAAGTCTCACAGCCGGTACACATAAATGAGAGCATAATTTTGGATCATTCTCTCATTTCAAATAGCCTCGCGTCGCATTCGTCCTTGTAAAAACAACGAAACTAACTAAAATCATAAGTTTATCGCATAACTATATCCACGTATATATTGGGGAGTATTTACGGGACAGTTTTGAGCGCTACTTTTATTCGACACTGTGTGTCTTGGGTTTTTATATGTCAATGCTCTTACCATAGAAAACCTTTATTTTGTCATATGTATTTATATGTACAAATTAGCAATCGTCCATAGCTTAATTGTTAGCGTATTTGGAATCTGCATCGTTTAACATAGGGTCAAAATCGTGTAACTGAGTTGAAGCTTCCCATGAAGGGAAACTAGAAATCATAACATGGTGGCAAGGCTTTTTCCAATTCCGACTAGCTAGCTACCACCCTCTAGTTGGAAATTTGTCACCGTACACATATTGGTGTGTTCCGTCAGATGCACTAGAGATCCTACCTTCTCTTGGTTTAGTGTGTAAAATTGCCATTTATGATTTACATCTAATTTCAAATTACACGTAGCAATAAATAGTTGTTTTTTTCTAGAGATATACTTTGACTATGTGGAACTGTTAGTATCAAAGTGTAAATACTAATAAGCAATACAAAGTTGTTTGTAATAATAAACGTAACGTTAATAAATTTCAGATATTTTACAACGGTAACCTACAAAGGATTTGCCAATGGAATATTACCGACACATTCCCTTCCTCTCTCATATAAATCACACGACATTATTTGACATGGGAAAAATGTTTTATATTAAATATTTTCAATCTGTCTGCGAGTCGCGATAAAGCGAATACAACGTCATATGAATTTTAAACTGGTTGCTCATGTGATTTTTAATGGACGGTTGTTTTACTGCAGAAAATTAGAACGCCTGATGGGAAATGTATATAATGAAAATATCATTTATTTTGGCGTGATAACGCATCTATCTTTCTTCATCTCCATCGGCCGATGCTTCCGAGTAGAAGAGAGACAGCGGCAGCACACAACCTACACGTGAAGCTGTATTTCCAATTAACTCCTTGTATTATACAAAATATAACTCAGTTATAATAATTCAATCCAATTCATAAAAGTTTGCCATTTGTCATCATTGTTTTCTTATGATTAAGATTAAGAATAAAACACGACCGTTGCTGTACCAGCCGACCACGCGAATGAGACGCACAACTTGCTGACCATAGACATTCTTAATTCGTTCTTTCTCTATAATGGTCCTTTCTTGTTATGCTACTCTCCCATATCTTCGAAACGAAGCTTCGGCTACTTGTCGCGCTATAAAAATAAAAATCATTCCAATAAAGACGCAGATTATACGTTACCATATTTGTGTATTCCCAATTACTCCACATTAGCGTCCGCTAAACTCATTTTGATGTATGTAAAAACCGCCGGCCCAGTTATCGTCACGCGGCCCGATAGTTCGTAAGAAGGTCAACTCGACCTAGGACCCGATACCGCTTGTCGCGACACACGGATCCTCCGCACTATGACTACATTTTTGCTCTATGTAATATGAATTTACCATTACCGTAGTGTATTTTTAAATAGCCTTTTTTACTAAACTAGTGGGCGTCCAGTAGTCGACATTCGAACATAGTTCATTGATTTTTTAAAGGGATAAATATTATAATAATAGTTGTATGTTATAATATCATTGGTGAATGTAGAATTAAAAAGGGTAATTGGAACGTAAGAGTAAAATAATACATACAGTCGAGCATAGCAACCTCCTTCACGACCTTTTTTGAAGTCCTTTATTGACAAATGTCAAAATGTCTTTTTTATTTACATGTGTGTATATGTTGTGTAAAATTGAAGCAGTAGTGTGAGTAATGCATATTTTAATTAATTTAATGTACTTCTAATGCATTTTATATAAAATAAACAGCTTTCTGCACTTCTCCTCCATATAAACTTTAACTATGCCAAATTTCACGTTCATCCGTTCGTTCAATTCCGTTAAAAAGGTATACAAAGTTTAGGCTTCACGTATTAATAATATATATGATATGCTATCCTTACTTCTTACTAATGTTATAATCGTGAATGTGCGTTTGTTTTTTGTTACGCCTTCTCGACTGAAGTACTCTACAAATTATTATAAAATTGCATACACGAGTACAAAGTGCATACTAGGTCAAATCTATCCTAATATTACAAAGCTGGAGCGCTTATTTGTTTGTTTGGTTGAACGAGCTAATTTCAGGAACTACTGGTCCGATTTGGAAAATCCATTCAGTGTTAGATAGCTCATTTGTCGAGGGAGGCTATAGACCACGCTAAGGCCAATAAGAGTGGAGCACCAATGAAGAATGTTTCAAAATCGGAATATGTTCCCTTTTGAGAGCTTCCCCTGCGTATTAAAGTTAGCCCATCATAACTATTCGATGCGGACGAAGTCGCTGACAGAAGCTGGTCTACAATAATGCGTGCAAGGTCGCGGGCAATAGATTAGTATATTTATAAATTATTATTAGCGTTGAGTTATGCTAATGTGTATAGAAAGTTTTCAGTAGAATCAGTTCGATAGTTGTTGCACGAAAGAGTAACAAACAAAAACTTTTTCCTTTATAACATTAAAACGATTACCAATTTATTTATTTATTACCGTTGCTCTCCACACTTTAACGTAGCGTATAATATATGTACTTGGTGGTGTATAGACTTCTAATTTTAACTTTGCTTAAAGCCAACTAATTAATTTAACATTTCCCAAGAAGTTCAGACAATATCGCGCGTTTAATACGTTAATAAGTTAGTTATTGCCTTTCGAACTGATTGAAAATTGTTTAACAACTGAAACTTTTAGTATTCTGTTTCGTGCTGTCAATTCAATGGATTAACTTTTTATATTAATAATATTCTAGACTATACGTCTAACGAGCAGATTGATAATCCTATTATTAATCTTGACGTTCCTATTAATTTGTTTCTATACTGAAGAAGCTTGGGAACACCGCGTGACGTTGGCTGTTTTTAGTTTTTTTTTTTTTTGTAGTACAAAAGTTTCACCTCTATCGCGTGACTTTACGACACAGCGTTTTTTTATCTCCTCGACAGCTCTAAGTAGCATGCAATTCGTGTAACATGATTTATGGATAGTTCGTCATAATTACAACAACGTCACTATAAAAAAATGGACTAATACTCATTTCTTTTAGCACGAGTTATGATAATTGGTCTGCTTTACAATAGCGTTCCGTATAAAATCGTTACTAATAATATAAATGCGAATATGAGTATGTCTTGTTATATATTACGCCTTAACTCTTCAACCTACAGTCATTACATTGTGCGTAGAATTTACTCAGGGGTACAGATGTAGTCTACATAGGGTACTTTTCATCCAGAAAAAAATCTACTCCCAATGTGTGCCTGATGGCAAGCACAGTACAATCAAAAAACAATTGTGACCACCGAGTGGCACAGTATCCATCACCGGTCGCCGTTGTCATGCCGGCCTGCGAAAAGCTGGGTACGCACAGGCTGATCCCGAAACGCGACCCGCAGAAGCGAATCACTATGACGGGCTTTTTCGCCATATACATGGTGGTTGCGACCCAGTCGGGCTGTAAAACCCTACCACCCCGCTTTCGCCATTGCCTCGTTCGTTATTCAGCAGGGTGCACCACGTGCAAGTGAGGTTGGCTTGGATGTCTCAAGTCTTAGATGTTATTTAACACCCCTAAGTGAATATGTAAAATCTACATTACGAGCAAAGCCGCATGCAAAAGCTAGTGTATAAATAAATATTACTTTATTCGCATAAGGCAGTACTTTAATTGGATCTGTGAATTAATTTTGAGTTTACAGACGGTACACCTAACTTATGTTAGCATATTACTTTTTATTACGTGTCGTTTTGTTGAAGTGTAAACAACATATCTTGCTGAAGATTCACCAAAGATTTCTAAATCACGAGCCAACAAAATGTAATCTCTGTGAAGCTTTACTTTTCTTCTTCAATACAAAGAAAAGTTGATGTCAGAAACTTATGATGAATAGAGGCACGGAATAAAGTTAAACCTTTTGAATTCATGACAGATTTCGTCTCATACTAACTTTTCAACATAGAAATCGTTGGTGATTTACATTTTTGAATGCGAAGAGAAATATTATTTGTTAGAATCATGTGTAATTAAGCATGCTTAGAGCATATTAATGCTTTTAATAATTATTATATTGAAATATTAGTATTAAAAGTTGTATTGTACAATATACTAAGTGTTACTCGCGACATCAAAATATAAGAAAAAAAAGTTGTCGCCGTTCTAGCAAAATATCTTTGTTCGGTGTACAAGCAAAAAGATCTTTGTTCTATCTACATTCAAAAAAAGTCTTTGTTCCGTGTACAAATGCGCATAGTGCGCACTTGTTTCTATACACTGATTCTTTACTTTAGTGTAATTGTGCGGAACCTCATTTAAAAAAACAGTGATCTAACTTCTTATAAGATCAGCTATCTCCCAGTGAAGTTCCCGTAAAAATCGGTGCAACCGTTTCGAAGATTCCACGCAGACCAAGTCGCATGTAACAGTTAGAGGAAAATAGCTTACGTTACTCCTAACGGAACAAATAGATAAATAAAAAAGAAATTTTTGTAATAAGTGGTGTATATACTTTCATGTCCTACTAATTAAACAATAGCTATTATTTTGATACTAAAACATACAATTTAATTTCATTTATTTACATACTTAGATACAATAGGACTGGAAGAGAATGTGTGCCTTTGTTGATTTAAGCACTGTAATCCCTGGAACTACCAGTCAGATTTAAAACCTTTGTTGCGGACATCGAGTCATGTGTAAATTATCGACACATGAGTTACTATATAATATTTTATGTGATTTTACAATTACAGACCAACAGTGAAAATCGACGACGAGGTCAACCATTGGCCAACGCGGGTTTAACCGTCGATCAAACAACGTGCTTGAATCACTTTTATTGCAGTTGTGTTGTAGTCGTGGTGGTCTAGTGGTTTGACCGGCGGAATATCAACACGATGTCCGAAACCTGAACCTACGAAATGTTCCATTATGGTACTGTGGATTTCTTATTCTCAGAGCTTGTATTCGCTAATACGTCGTGGGCTGGCATGGTGATTATGCCCTTCCTTCGGGTATATTTATTTATAATTGTCGATTACAACAGTCAACGTTCCGATGAATAAATATAATAACAATAATAAGGAGCATACTAGACTGAAAACCTACAACGCTTTATCACATCGATACAACTTACACTATTAATAATATTGAACAATTAAATTGTGTAACATAAACGTCATATGTATACAGTAACAACCGTTCATATGTTAAAAGCATTTAAGTCACAAAGCATAACCAAGGTAACACAAATATTCACTCAAATAACATAACCCTCCCTCAGCCTAGTTAGTTAAAAACAATAATTATATTTATCCAATATGACAGTAATATCGCCGAAAGGGGTGAAATATAATCCGTATAATTTATGTATCGTTAGCCGTTTCGAAACCCCGTATTATTCAATCAGCACAAACAGCGACATCAGCGGAATAACAATATATATACACAAAAAGCCCCAAACGGGTAAAAAGATCGAACGCGACATTTAAATGACAAATAAACCGAAAATATGGCGTCCGCTTAGGGTTATCAAATTAAATCATGTCATCGCTTAATTAATGGTTATATTTTACAGTGTACTTTGAATTTTCGACGCTAAATTATTCAGTCTGTTATTGATCCTTATTTTTAATACTTTTTCTATCTTCTTTATATATAATGACACTGATGATTATAAACATCATGATGTTTGTCTACGATGAACTCCGAAACTAATCAACCAATCTTCATGAAAGTTGGCATTTATCTATAATTTGGTCCAACTTGAGAGATAAGATAATTTATATTTCGATTAATGGCCTCAATATTTTTAAATTACAAATTCAATGTTTGTCAGTGTTATTAATTCTAAGTTTCATTAGTCCCGAACAGATGGCTCTTTAAATTAGTTTATTGACAGAAAACTATAGAACCGACTGTTATAGATATCTCATAGTTGGAGCCGAAAAAAAAACAGGCGGATCACCTGATATATTTTTTTTTAATCCTCCCTGTTCCTCGGACATAATCCGAGACTTTTTTATTCAATTACCACAATCTTTCCATAATTTATTTACATTTTTTGCGCTCCTTCTTCGATTGTATGCATGTGTCTTTCTTATTTCGTTTATTTGTGCCTTTGTATCGCAGTAGCCGCCACCTGGTTTAGGAATTTCAGCAAATAGGGACGTTTCCCATCATCCTCCATCCACTCGTGTAGGATCTCTTCCGAGATTTTGTCACCGGTCATGCACTCCAGGTCATTTCTGGACGAGCCGAAACGCGGACAGTGTATGAGGATGTGTAACACTGTCTCGGCGGTATCC